>JAODAL010068735.1:0-16681 GCA_025379985.1 Phyllomedusa bahiana
TTGGGGCCCACCGAAGCAAGTACCCAGGGGGCGCCTGGTAGTTCTCCGCCGCAGCAAGTCCATCCCGCTTTGCGGCGGGCTTGGTGAAAAACCCGGGGTTTCTAGACTCCGTCCCCTGGTACGGCTTACACCATCGCTTGCGGTGGTCCAGCGGATCCACTACCAGCATTCGTTACACTGACACATCCCACACCATTGCATCCAGACCTACTAAACACAGTACAGAAAAAAACAAGAAGGTACCAAAACAGAACGGGAAAAAAAAAACCCCCAAAGAAACCTTTGGGGCGGAAACCAGAAAACCAAACGTACCGCCAATGCCAATGTGCTATTGGACTTCCTTTCTTCCAACATGTAGAGAGAAAGTTCAAGTAAGGCAAATAGTGCAAATGCCCACCACCGGGACCCTTTAATGCGTAAGGCATTTGTGTGGAAAAGGGCTATTAGAGGTAGTCAAATATATTATTATACTGACATATATAAAGTTAGACCGTAACAACAAGTTCAACCAGTGAGTAAGCAGGATTCATCCAAAAGAGAAAAAAAAAACTAGAGCAAAAGGACAAGTTAAAGGAGTTGTCTCCCTACAGAGTTTCATAAGCTGCATGAATGAAATACTCTGTCACTTCCTGGTTCAGACTGACTAAATTTGCATACAGCTCAGTGCTTGTATTCAATGCTGTGCTTTCAGTTGCTAATTAGATCAGATTAGCTCAGAAGCTTCTCAAATTGCTTGCAGAAGGCTTTATTGATCCCTCAAACAAAACCCCTAATTACAGTTTGTTTATTTTACATAAATCAAGCTTTTTACTGCCAGCACCACAGACACTGCCAAGACCTGTGTGATGATGCCCACTCACTGCTATCTCATAGAACAAACAGCAGGGGGAGAATTGTTTACAGGTCGGTTACTGAGGGAACTGAAATAGCCAGGGAGATCATAAATTCACTTGTATCTCCTTAGGGAAAAAAGATGAACAAAGCAATATATTTGGAAAATGTCTTTATTTTGTGTTCCCTACAATTTGAAAGCTATTCTTTGTAGCGAGACAACCCCTTTAACAAAGGGGGAGCTGCCCAATGAACAAGGATACAGGTTGCAGAGAATGTTCAGGTTCCTGAGGGTCCCGCACACCAAGCAGAACGGGAGCGTTGTTCCTTAGGTGAACATCTCCCCGAGGAGGTGATTTAGGCGGTGAAGTCTCTGACCAGTCTCTGGAGCCTGCTCTTCTTTTAGGCGTAGAATCCGGGGAGAGGCCTCCACTATCTCCGCTGTCGATTTAAGAAGGTGTCTCAGAGTCCTTGAAGCTGTTTCTGGGGATGTGAGGCGGGACAGGGATCCATCTGGGTGATAGATTCGCAGAGTAGCCGGATAGGTGGGGGCCCGAATTTAATGTGTTGGCGGTAGAGGCTGAGCACAATGATGAGAAAGCTCGACGTCGCTTGGCCACCTCCACAGAGAAATCTCCAAATATAAGAATCTTATGTCCCTTTATTTCCGGTGGCTGCTTGAGGTTTTTAAAGGCTCGGAATATGCTGACTTTGTCATTAAAGTCCAAGTATTTGACAATCACTGGACGTGGTCGTTCTCTCAGAGATGGGTGCATTTTGTGGGTCCGGTTGGCTGAGGAGTCACGGGATCGCAGGTCTGGGCCGATTCTATGGGCTCTCTCCACTCTGCAGGGTTGGGGCAGCCCTAAGAGTTCTGGCAGTAGGCACTCACATAAGGAATGTAGATCTCTTGTTGCCACCGACTCTGGGATCCCGATCAGTTGCAGGTTGTTGCGGCGAGACCGGTTCTCCAAGTCTTTCCACTTTATCTTGAGAGGGGGGCTGGTTGTCAGAGCGCAGTTGGGCCAGGGGCGCAGTTTGGTGGAGTCCAGCTTGTTCTCCACCCTTTTGGAGGCGCTGTTCGTGGTCATCGGTTGCGCTGAGCCTGCTTGTTGATATCGTTCTGGATTTTGACAAACATGGCTTTTACTGTAGTGGAGATCGTCTCTTGCCAAGGTCTCCTGGATATCTGGAGCCATCTTCTGGGCCACCAAACAGCCAATTTTTTATAGTCCACCATGGAGTCATCAATTGAGCCCTCATCGCAGCCATGAGTGTTATCAGAGGCAGGTTGCAGTAGTGGCGGAGGGTTGGAAGGAGAGAGTGGCGGTGGGCTCAGTGTTTTATGTACAGTCTCAACGTTACTTGTTTTGCTGTTACTGGCAGTGTTGGTGATAATGAGCTCAGATTTTGCGCCCTTTTGCGTCTTATTCGCTTTGGTTTTGCCTATTGTTTGGACGAAGCGGTCCATTCGAGGAATGGAGAATAGAAGAGAGATTCAAAACTATGAAACTGCAGTTGTGGTAAGTGCACTTTGCTCGGCCACCACTAGATGTCGCCACAGCTTAAACAGATGGATCTGAGCTGTTATGTGAGAGATGAAGGCACGGACAGAGACAGAGCGGAGTCAGCCCCCGTGGGCGGGCAGAGGGGGAGAATCAGGAGTTGGTGGAAGTTCTGCAGAGCCCAGCAGGTGTGAGCCCAGGTGAGGCAGCAGTCCAGTTGGAAATAGATATGTATATAGAGAGGCTCCTCTCCTAGTAGTGTATGGAGGACAGGGGCTGTCAGCAGGCAGTGCAGGTGTGATAGACAGTCCGTGGGCAGTAGCGGGGGGGGGGGGGGGGGTCAGAGAAGGAGCCGCCGTCACCTGCAGTGTTGCCACTTGCTCATTTAGATCCAGGATCCGGGCTGCTAAAAGTGCAGTGTGCACACATCTTGCACAGCAGTATGCCCCCTCAAAGTGTTGCTCAAGGATGGTATACATTGCACAGGTTGTGCACTGGACAGCATTGTCAAACATGGAACTCATGGGTATGTTACCAAAAAAAAAGAAATACAGATACAAATATGAAAAATCTGTATAATACTACCCTTTCTAAAAGCCGAAATCTAAAGTCCCCCAATATTAAGTCCCACACTTAAGCAAAAAGACACTTAAAACAAAACAGACACACTCGCACGCTCAGAATACTCGCTTAGACCACTTAGCTTTTAACCCTTTGATCCAGCAGCAGCAACTCTCCTCTGAGAAGGCAAAGGCCTACTGGCTTTTTTCTATGTAACTATGTAAAAGGAGCAAAGAGTGTAAGAGTGTAAGAGTGTAAAGAGTGTAAGAGTGTAAAAGGTATAATAAGCTCAGGAATTATGAAAATTATGAAAATGTAATAAGATTTCCCCTGCCAACATATGATAATGGCAGTTTCCTCCAGTTTGTCAATCTCTGCTCCAAAGATTGAATGTAAAATGTGATATTATGTTTATAAAGATGTAGAGGAGATCTAGTGATATTTACACCCAAATATGGAAGTATATTTCTGCACCAGTTAAAGGAGTAAAGATGTGCCCATGAAGACTGTGATGGACCCTTCAACATTAAGGCATTAGTCTTCCCCATATTAATTTGGTACCATGATAGTTCCCCAATTTCCCGTAGAATTTGTAGAGTGGGATAGTGTTATGTGTTGATTGTGGAGAATCAGAAAAGCATTATCCACAAAGGCAGCTATGTCTACTGGCCGTATTTCTAGGGGGCCAATATTGTTGTTACTCAATGGCTGAAGGTGGTACAACAGGGGATCTAAAGCCAAATTAAAGAGCAATCAAGACAGTGGGCATCCCTGATACGTGCCCCTAAAAATATTTTTGGGGGTCATCAACCTATCATTAATCAGTAGAGTAGTTTATGTATCCTCTTGTATATAATTTACAAAATTTCTAAAGTTAGGCCAAAAACTCCGGCTTAATAGAGTGGCTGATAGGAAAGGCCATGATACAGTATCAAATGCCTTTTCTGCTTCTAAGCTAAGGAGCATAGAAGCTGTCTCCCCCGCACAAAGCCTCTCTGGGAGGGATGCATCATGGAACGGAGGAATGTTTGAATTCTAGTAGCTATTATATTTGTAAGAAATTTATAATCGCCGTTCTGAAGACTTATGGGATGGTAATTATTTACTAGTAATGGGTCCTTATTAGGTTTGGGGAACATGATTACAAAATGTAAAAGGCTGTGCACATCTAAAATATACTTTGAAAACGTAAGCATAGGTGCACACTGAAAAGGCAATGACATACATCTAATACATAAATCAGTGGCACACTAAAGACTAAGTAAAACCTCAAGTTATATAGGAATATAGGATATGCTTTACAGCTAAGGAAAATATGTAAAACCTGGGACTCTTAGTTTACAGTATTTGATCAAAGATTGTATTCAGCTCACCTCCCAACACGTCAAAGGGGTTCCCAGAGAAGGTGAGTCCCTACACTAAAACATGTTACCTTGCTAGGAGTCCATTCAGACTGCCACTTCCCCAGGAGTGATAGGAACCTGCAATTGAATTAACCTGCACGGATTTAAAAGAGGTGGCTGAGTGCAGCAAGCCAATGAGATTGCCATTCCCAAATAGACTACAAAATGTAAAAGGCTGTGCACATCTAAAATATTTCTTTGAAAACGTAAGCATAGGTGCCACTGAAAAGGGAATGACATACATCTAATACATATAATCAGTGGCACACTAAAGACTAAGTAAAACCTCAAATTATATAGGGGAAAATAGGAAATGCTTTACAGCTAAGGAAAATATGAAAAACCTGGGACTCTTAGTTTACAGTATTTGATCAAAGATTGTATTAAGCTCACCTCCCAACACGTCAAGGGGTTCCCAGAGCAGTGAGGTCCCTACACTAAAAAAAATGTTACCTTGCTAGGATTCCATTCAGACTGCCACTTCCCCAGGAGTGTTTGGAATCTGCAATTGAATTAACCTGCCGGATTTAAAAGAGGTGCTGAGTGCAGCAACCCCAATGAGATTGCCATCTCCCAAATAAAATACAAAATGTAAAAGGTGTGCACATCTAAAATATACTTGAAAAACGTAAGCATAGGTCCCACACTGAAAAGGCATGACATACATCTAATACATAAATCAGTGGCACACTAAAGACTAAGTAAAACCTCAAGTTATATAGGAATATAGGAAATGCTTTACAGCAAAGGGAAAAATATGAAAAAACCTGGGACTCTTAGTTTACAGTATTTGATCAAAGATTGTATTAAGCTCACCTCCCAACACGTCAAAGGGGTTCCCTGAGCAGGTGAGTCCTACACTAAACATTTTAAACCTTGCTAGGAGTCCATTCAGACTCCCCACTTCCCCAGGAAGTGATAGGAACCTGCAATTGAATTAACCTGCACGGATTTAAAAGAGGTGGCTAAAGTGCAGAAAGCCAATGAGATTGCCATCCCCCAAAATTTAGACTACAAAAATGTAAAAGGCTGTGCACATCTAAAATATATTTTTGAAAACGTAGCATAGGTGAACACTGAAAAGGCAATGACATACATCTAATACATAAATCAGTGGCACACTAAAGACTAAGTAAAACCTCAAAGTATACAGGAATATAGGAAATGCTTTACAGCTAAGGAAAAATATGAAAAACCGGGACTCTTAGTTTACAGTATTTGATCAAAGATTGTATTAAGCTCAACCTCCCAACACGTCAAAGGGGTTCCCTGAGCAGGTGAGCCCCTACACTAAAACCATGTTACCTTGCTAGGAGTCCATTCAGACTGCCACTTCCCAGGAGTGATAGGAACCTGCAATTGAATTAACCTGCACGGATTTAAAAGAGGTGGCTGAGTGCAGCAAGCCAATAAAGATTGCCATCTCCCAATAGACTACAAAAATGTAAAAGGCTGTGCACATCTAAAATATACTTTGAAAACGAAAGCATAGGTGCACACTGAAAAGGCAATGACATACATCTAAAAACATAAATCAGTGGCACAACTAAAGACTAAGTAAACCTCAAGTTATTTTGGAATATAGGAAATGCTTTAAGCTAAGGAAAATTTTGAAAAACCTGGGACTCTTAGTTTACAGTATTTGATTAAAAAGATTGTATTAAGCTCACCTCCCAACACGTCAAGGGGGTTCCCAGAGCGGGGTGAGTCCCTACACTAAACATGTTACCTTGCTAGGAGTCCATTCAGACTGCCCAACTTCCCCAGGAGTGATAGGAACCTGCAATTGAAATTAACCTGCACGGATTTAAAAGGGGTGGCTGAGTGCAGCAAGCCAATGAGATTGCCATCTCCCAAATAGACTACAAATGTAAAAGGCTGTGCACATCAAAAATATACTTTAAAAAACGTAAGCATAGGTGCACACGGAAAAGGCAATGACATACATCTATACTAAATCAGTGGCACACTAAAGACTAAGTAAAACCTCAAGTTATATAGGAATATAGGAAATGCTTTAAAGCTAAGGAAAATATGAAAAAACCTGGGACTCTTAGTTTACAGTATTTGATCAAAGATTGTATTAAGCTCACCTCCCAACACGTCAAGGGGTTCCCAGAGCAGGTGAGTCCCTACACTAAAACATGTTACCTTGCTAGGAGTCCATTCAGACTGCCACTTCCCCGGGAGTGATAGGAACCTGCAATTGAATTAACCTGCACGGATTTAAAAGAGGTGCTGAGTGGAAAATGGCAATTCTCATTGGCTTGCTGCAACTCACCCACACTCTTTTAAATCCGTGCAGGTTAATTCAATTGCAGGTTCCTATCACTCCTTGGGAAGTGGCAGTCTAAATGGATCCTGGGAAAAGGTAACATGTTTTAGTGTAGGGACTCGCCTGCTCTGGGAACCCTTGACGTGTTGGAGGTGAGCTTAATACAATCTTTGATAAATACTGTAAAACTAAGAGTCCCAGGTTTTTCTATTTTTCCTTAGCTGTAAAGCATTTCCTATATTCCTATATAACTTGAGGTTTTACTTAGTCTTTAGTGTGCCACTGATTTATGTATTTGATGGGGATCATGATTGTCCTAGAATCCAAAAATAAGTCCATTGTTCCCTTGTCTGGGTAAATGTTATTGAACAGAGATGTTAGGGTTGGTGTTACAATTGGTAACAATAATCTGTAAAATTCGTTACTAAAGCCGTCTGGACCCGGTGACTTGTGAGTAGGGGAGGATGCGATAGCCAATCTCACTTCCTCTTCTGTAATAGGATCATCTGGTAGAGTCTGTTGACTCTCTGATAGACCTGGAAGGGAAATCAAAGCCAAAAAGGTATTGATCTTTTCCATGTCCACTGGGGAAGCCCTATTGAGAGCCTCAAAGAAATTACTAAAAATGTTTGCCGCTTCCTGTGAGTCTGTATGCAACATATTGGAGATCGAATCTCTCAGAGCCACCACTGGTTTGCGTGAGTATTGTGCTTTGGTTAACCTAGGCAGAAACCGACTAGATTTATTAGCACCTCTAAAATATTACCTCTAAAATATAGCACCTCTAAAATATATACACATTTACCAAAGTATATTGAGCTCCTGCTATGAATATTTTCAAAACAAGGTATCTCCCCCTATCATCCTTCATTCCTCCTCTACAGTGTGCCCCAGTCCTCCCCTAAATAGAATAGGTACCTCCCCACCTCCCCCGGCTTTGGAGGAAAAGTCTGCCGAATATCATGAATCTAACCAAGGGGTTTTCAGACCTGTGGTTGTACCCTTTTTCCAGTGAGTTTTCCTGGAGATATATAATGTCAGGTTTAAATCTCTTGAGATTGGTGAGAAACTTTTTCCGTTTAATTGGCATGTTAAGTCCTGAGACATTCCAGGTAATTTGAATTAATGGGTTCTGAGAAGGGAAATCAGCGATATGTGTGGTGTGTGTCATGTAACATCTGGTACCTGATCCATCAATGTCAAGATTATCATTAAAATTTGTACCCCGCCATCCCAGCTAGCAGCAGGAGGTATCCAGATTTCAGGGAATCACAGGCCCTGGGGGACCACGCACCGCTCTGTCTTTGCCTATGAGATAAAATGTGAGCTCAGTTATAACAAAAAACATAACCAAACATATTGGGTTTTGAGCAGGGCCGGACTGGGAATAAAAATCAGCCCTGGCACTAAGACCCCAGCAGCCCACATACAATATCCGCTTACAAAATGTCCCTTGTTCTTGCACCTTGCCACTTTCTAAAATAAACTACACTATAAAGGTGCTTTCACACGGAGCGTTTTTGGTGCATTTTTGATGGTTTTTGGTGCGTTTTTGTGCAGAAAGGCAGAGCAGTTATTAGCCAGGGGGCCAGGGCCAGTTATTAGCCAGGGGTCAGTTATTAGCCAGGGGCCAGTTATTAGCCAGGGGGCCAGGGGCCAGTTATTAGCCAGGGGCCAGTTATTAGCCAGGGGCCAGTTATTAGCCAGGGGGCCAGTTATTAGCCAGGGGCCAGTTATTAGCCAGGGGGCCAGGGCCAGTTATTAGCCAGGGGCCAGTTATTAGCCAGGGGGCCAGGGCCAGTTATTAGCCAGGGGCCAGTTATTAGCCAGGGGGCCAGGGCCAGTTATTAGCCAGGGGGCCAGGGGCCAGTTATTAGCCAGGGGTCAGTTATTAGCCAGGGGGCCAGGGCCAGTTATTAGCCAGGGGCCAGTTATTAGCCAGGGGGGCCAGTTATTAGCCAGGGGCCAGGGGCCAGTTATTAGCCTGGGGCCATTTATTAGCCAGGGGGCCAGGGCCAGTTATTAGCCAGGGGCCAGTTATTAGCCAGGGGGCCAGGGCCAGACGACTCTATGTCACACAAACTTGCAGTAAGCACCCCTGCTTACTGCGGCGGCCCTCAGTTGCGGCACGGCGGCTGCAGGATCATCTGTAGTGACCGCAGCCCGCCTCTGTCTTAACCATACATGCCAACTCTCCCGTTTTTGGCGGGGGGGTCCCGCTATTTGGGGTCCCCTCCCGCCCTCCCGGGGGAGTTGGCATTTCTCCCGCTGCCTACAGGCGGCGGGGGTCCTTTAAATGACCGCGGCGCCGGAGTAGCGCTGGTGCGCTATTCCGGCGCCGCGGTCCGTTCCCACGGGGGGGTGAAGCGGGCTCAGGGTCCGCTCACCCGCCCGCGGTCTCACTGTGTGGGGAGGAGGCAGGAGGGAGCGCTCCCTCCTCCCTCCTCTCCCTGTATGTACGGCGCCGCTGTGCGCCGTACATACAGGGCAGCGTCATAGGGGAAGTGACGTGCGTCTGCACTCACTTCCCCTGCGTCGCTGAGGAGATCGTCCGGAGCGGGCCGCGGTGCAGGAGCCTGGTCAGGTAAGTGGAATTTATTATTTTCTTTTTATTAACTATATGGGGGCCTCTGCCTGGCTACAAGGGGGGGGTCTACCTGGCTGGCTGGCTACAGTGGGGGCAATACCTGGCTGGCTACAGTGGGGGCAATACCTGGCTGGCTACAGTGGGGGCAACCACCTGGCTGGCTACAATGGGGGCAACTACCTGGCTGGCTACAATGGGGGCAACTACCTGGCTGGCTACAGGGGGGGCAATACCTGGCTGGCTACAGTGGGGGCAATACCTGGCTGGCTACAGTGGGGGCACCTACCTGGCTGGCTACAATGGGGGCAACCACCTGGCTGGCTACAATGGGGGCAACCACCTGGCTGGCTCCAGTGGGGGCAATACCTGGCTGGCTACAATGGGGGCAACCACCTGGCGGGCTACCATGTGGGCAACCACCTGGCGGGGTACAATTGGGGGTACTTACTGGGTGGCTACTATCGGGGGCAACTACCTACCTGGCTACTAAAGGGGGGCACTACCTACCTGGCTGGCTGGCTACTAAAGGGGGCAACTACCTACCTGACTACTAAAGGGGGCAACTACCTACCTGACTACTAAAGGGGGCAACTACCTGACTATTAAAGGGGGCACTACCTGGCTAACAAAGGGGGGCATCTACCTAGCTACAAAGGGGGCATCTACCTTGCTACAAGGGGCATCTACCTGCCTGTAAGGGGCACTACCTGATTATGGGGGGCTACTACCTGGCTATAAGGGCATCTACCTGGCTTTCTTCCAAAGCCATTATGTAGTTAGGCGGAGTGGGGTGTGGCTTTTTGAAGGGGCGTGGCACACAAAAAGATGGGCGTGTCCATGCAAATTTTTGGCGCGGCGCGCTACGCGCGCCGCCCTCTTCAATCTCCTGCTTTTCCATTTTCAAAAGTTGGCAACTATGGTCTTAACTTGCTGGGGACTGCAGCGGCCCTCAGCTGTGGTCGCGGGCACGGCCGGCAGCCCTCTGTAGTGGCCGCAGCTGACATCAAATGCGTGCTGGTACTTGTTTGCTATGTCCAATGTACCAGCACGCGCAGCACTGCCTTAGCAGCCTGTCGCGGCGGATGCTTCACTCCCCGCGCGGCACAGCTATAAGTGCTGGCGGCCCACATGTGTCCCGGTCGGGCAGGTTCTCAGTCCGGGCCTGGTTTTGAGTCTTATCAAAGTCCCCGAAGCCAAGATTATAAGATTTTGCTGCATGTCAGCTGAAAAAGAAAAGCAAGTGTCAGCAACAGAACATCTATACCTCCTGACAAAGATCAAGGTGCATTATTATGTTCTCCTATTTGGACATGTTATCTAGCTGAGGTGGGATCTGCAAAAAATCATTGTCTACCCTCAATCTGGACTCGTAATTTGGCCGGGTATATGAGTTGAAATCTTATGGCCTGATCATTTAAATGTTTAGAAATTGGGGTAAATAATTTCCTTTTTTGGGTCACCCTGGCAGAAAAATCCTGAGAAAGCAGAATTTTGTGTCCGTTAATTTGCTGTCCATTCTTCCTCCTATAGGTCCTAAGAATTTGTTCTTTTACTGCCCAATTCAAATATTTTGCTATTACTGGTCTGAGCATGGCATTCCTATCCCCCACCGCTCTTTGAGATCCTAGTTGGTCTGCTCTTTCAATGGTGCCCAGATTTGGAGCTTCCTCCATACCCAAAGCTCTATGGATTTAAAATATTGGGTATGTATGCAGCTCTCACCATCAGTATCTCCAGGATTCCAACAAAACGCTAATTATTGTGTCAGCTATGATTTTCTAAATGTTCAACTCTTTCTCTCAGAATCACTCCTGCCTCCCTAGATTGGAATAGAAATTTTTCTAGAGTAGAGGAAAACATTTCACAAGATGCTACTTGATTTTCCAAATCCACTATCTTTTGTGTGTTGGTATTGATCAGAGATAGAGCGGAGTTGATGGATGTATGTAAAACCTCAAGTCTTTTTATAAAAAAAAGTGGCATTAGACAGCAAATTACCTCCTGGGCCTCTCAGGTGGTGTCAGGACCGCTCAGCGAGCGGGAAATGGATTCTCTGGTCACCACGAGGAGTTGGCGTACCTTATGCCGGGGAGCAGAGTTTAAGGGGCCCCTAGTCTTCACCGGAGCCCGCTGCATGGCAGGATGGGCTTTGCTGCAGGGAATCCCCCAGGTCGCTACCCCCAATGTCGGACCCAGTGGTGACAGCCGAAGCAGGTAGCGCAGACGCAGGGCCAACCGGAGCGTGGAACTGGACTAGGACACTAGAGTGTAGAACCATAGTAGGCAGGACTGGCAAGGCAGGACTGACAAGGCAGGAACGGAAATGTAGCAGCTAAGGAACCGTCAGAAAGACTGCTAGCAAATGCACACTGCCGTAGCTAACACAGGGACACCAACAACTGGGCGCCGACGCCAGGAAGGGGTATCCCTGTAAAGCCGTGCCCCAAGGCCATAGGTGGAAAGGGAACGCCAATTAAGTACTGGCCCTTTAAATCTAAGAAAGCTGCTCGCGCGCGCCCCTAGTGGCCGGCCGGGGTCATGCAGGCAGAAGCAGAGACTGGCGCATGCCGCTGAAGGAGGAAGTAGAACATGGCTAGGTGAGTAGCAGCGCAGCGCATGCTGGGCTGGCTGTAGCTGGGGTCGGGCGCCCAGTCCGTGGCACGGGAGATGCCGGGGGCCCGGAGGCGCAAGCGGCCGCGGTCCTGGTGTAGGACCGCAGCGTGCGGCGTTACAGGTGGCATTTAGTGGTTCAGGCCCAAGGTGAGAGTTTATAGAGCTAGTGGGAGATAAGCGTGTGAGGGTGTTGGGGGGTAATGTCATCCCTGGAAAGAAGCTCCGGGGATAATAGTTCCACCTCATAATCCTTTTGCATTTGACCCAATTGTGATTTGGAAGCCTTGTTCCCCCATAAGGGTTTTGTGTGCTCCCTTAGTCATCATAGAGTCAGAAGATTTGTTTTGAGAAACCCTTCTTACACCAGTAGAACCTGAGGATGCCAGACAGGTCTGTCTTTTAACTTGGTGTTTTGATAGATATTTGTCCATGACCCTCAATAGAGGGTGCAGATGGTAGAAAAAATGTTTTGAAAAGCTCTTTCGGAGGTATTTTAGTACATAAAGTTAAAAGCTCATCTTAAGGAGCCCTTTATTGTCTGTGTTTGCAAGTAAGAGCAATTAATCTTAAATATGTTGCCTACTCCCTCTAGTGGTCAAATAAAGAATTGTAGTACCAACAACAATCTGTAGGCAGTGACCATGTTACGGATGGTATAGGGGCTGTAGGTTTGTTAAGTTGAATTTGTATGTAAGTCAGAACAGGTATTAAATGTAACTCCAGCACAAAAGTTGTTTTTTTTCAGATAGTGCAGGGAAGGCTTTTTATATTTTATATTTATTTTGCTGTCTGTTCCCCTGTTAAGAAGATTTCATTTCATTTTCACCTCCTGTGCTGCTGTGGCATGCTGGAACTTATAGTTCCACAGCTACTACTTGCTGTAGAATAATGAACTACAAGTGCCAGGATGCCCAATGTTGGATTCAACATGGATATTAAGTTCTAAATATAAAATCTATATACACTCCATGTCCAACCAAAGGATTACAGTCTGCTGACCATATCAGGAAGGACAAGACAGGGTGGAATAGATGACATCCAAGTGGCCATAAATACCTGCAACCTCCCCAGCTGAAAGACACATGTTTCCTGAATGAACAATGGACACTGCCATATATTTGACAATCACAGAAGACAACATGCCAAGGGACAATACTGGAAGGAAGTTAGGACACCTGGATGTCTAACCCCATCCTTCAAGGACATCTGATTGATGGTTCAACCAGGCCTGGGGGAGCCAAAGCCAACTGTGACCTGTCCAACAAGGTTGTTGATCTCTGGAACAAGAAGGACATCTACTGGAGGAATTGATCCGTAACAAGGCTTTCTATGGATTGTATAAGAACTGTGTTGATTGGTTAAGAGAACTCTTGTAGGTGTTCCAGGGATGGGCAATGGATGGGCCATGTGTGTGGGTGTGTCTGGCATAAAAGATGGCACACAAGGCTATTTAGGTCTCTTCTTCCCACCATCCTTCCTGCAACCCTCTCCTCTCCCCTCTGTCCCTCAGATAGCTAGGTTTCATATATACAGTGGGTATGGAAAGCATTCAGACCCCTTTAAATTTTTCACTCTTTGTTTCATTGCAGCCATTTGGTAAGATCCAAAAGGTTCATTTTTTTGCTCATTACTCCATCTTGAAAGAAAAAAACAGAATCGGATGTAGATATTTTTGCAAATGTATTAAACAAGTTAAACTGAAATATCACATGGTCATAAGTATTCAGACCCTTGCTATGACACTCATATTTAACTCACATGCTATCCATTTCCTTCTGATCCTCCATGAGATGGGTCTACTCCTTCATTGGAGTCCAGCTGTGTTTGATTAAACTGATTGGACTTGATTAGAAAAGGCACACACCTGTCTCTATAAGACCTCACAGCTCAAAGTGCATGTCAGAACACATGAGAATCATGAGGTCTAAAGAACTGCCCAAGGAGCTCAGAGACAGAATTGTGGCAGCGAGGCACAGACCTGGCCGGGGTTACAAAACAATGTCTGCAGCACTCAAGGTTCCTAAGAGCACAGTGGCCTCCATAATCCTTAAATGGAAGAAGTTTGGGACGACCACAACTCTTTCTCGACCTGGCCATCCAGCCAAACTAAGCAATTGTAGGAGCAGAGCCTTGGTGGGAGAGGTAAAGAAGAACCCCAAGATCACTGTGGCTGAGCTCCAGAGATGCAGTAGGGAGATGGGAGAAAGTTCCACAAAGTCAACTAACACTGCAGCCCTCCACCAGATGGGGCTTAATAGCAGAGTGTGCCGACAGAAGCCTCTCCTCAGTACAAGACATATGAAAGCCCGCATACAGTTTGCAAAAAAACACATGAAGGACTCCCGGGCTATGAGAAATATGATTCTCTGGTCTAATGAGATGAAGTTTGAACTTTTTGGTGTTAATTGTAAGCGGTATGTGTGGAGAAAACCAGGCACTTCTCATCGCCTGCCCAATACAATCCCAAACAGTGAAACAGTGGCGGTGGTGGCATCATGCTATGGTGGTGTTTTTCAGCTACAGGGACAGGACGACTGTTTGCAATTGAAGGCAGATGGGCAAAGATGAACGTGGGCAAAGATGAATGCAGTCAAGTATAGAGATATCCTGGATGAAAACCTCTTCCAGAGTGCCCTGGACCTCAGACTGGGCGGAAGGTTCATCTTCCAACAAGACAATGACCTTAAGCACACAACTAAAATAACAAAGTAGTGGCTTCAGAACAACTCTGTGACCATTCTTGACCGGCCCAGCCAGAGCCCTGACCTAAACCCAATAGAGCATCTCTGGAGAGACTTGAGAATGGCTGTCCACCAACGTTCACCATCCAACCTGAGGGAACTGGAAAGGATCTGCAAGGAAGAATGGCAGAGGATCCCCAAATCCAGGTGTGAAAAACCTGTTGCATCATTCCCAAGAAGACTCATGACTGTACTAGCTCAAAAGGGTGCTTCTACTCACAAAGGGTCTGAATACTTATGACCATGTGATATTTTAGTGTTTCTTGATTAATACATTTTCAAAAATATCTACATTTCTGTTTTTTTCTTTCAAGATGGGGTGAAGAGTGTACATTAATCAGCAAAAAAAGAACTTTTTTGATCTTACCAAATGGCTGCAATGAAACAAAGAGAAAAATGTAAAGGGGTCTGAATACTTTCAGTACCCATATATTATCCTTTGTAATAAACCCTTTAAAGATCCAGTTGTTCTTGTTCAGTTGTTAAGGCACCCCAAAACCCAGCAGATTCTAAAATTCTGAATCTGCTCTACTCCAAATCTCTAGAGACAGAAGAGCCTGGATCTTGGCTACAGAAGAAACCTTGGTGATGTATTAAATGTTGTTACATTTATATATTTTGAGTGTAGATTGTTGCAGTATAGTGTAGAGTTGAGGTAAAGTTGTACCTTTGTTAAAGAAAGACCTGCTTGTTTATCCATGTAACGGAATTTGCTTTGATGGGTTAGAGCTGTGGGTGAGAAAAGTTGCACAAAGTTTAAACCTTAGATAAGAATTAACAGTCTAGTGTGAGGTCTGTATAGTTGTTGGTGAATTTATTTTGTCATTTGTGTTGTGTGTATATTTTCTGTTTCTTTCTAAATATTGAACTTGTGGCAGAAGTATGTTAAGAAGTATGCCTCTGTTGTTTATCAATCTAATGCAGATAAATCTTTGGATAGACAATTTGAAGACCTGATAGCTCAATGCAAAACCCATAATAGTAGAATAGACAATAAAATACTTAGTAAGAAAGTAAAAAAGGGGAAACTGAGCAATGATATTTCAATGTTCCCCAAGATGAAGGAGTTGGCTGAAGTGAAAGAAAGAAATTAGTTTGAGCAGAAATTACATTTTCAGACAGATATAGCAAGATTGGTGATTCTGTCGTGCAAATTTCTAATAACACAGGTAGGGAAATGGATAATTTACAGTCAGAAATAGATGGATTATCTGTCAGAAATTAGGATTTGGAGGCTAAACTAAAAGAATGTAGATTGAATATTGTTTCAAGTGAGTCTCTGGTATGTTCTTTAGAGCTGAAAGTTAGACAGAAATGTTAATTGGAGAGACACCTGGCTGAGGCGAAGCGGCAATTGCAGAACCAAGAACTGGAAGTGCAGAGTCTCTCATCCCAAAATCCCAGCCTGGAGACAATTAATGTATGTCTGGTTACTAATGAGGATACAAGGAGCCCTGTGTGTAGATCACTACTGGGTTATAGTGCTCCATTGCTCAGTATTGCTAGAAAAGGTACATCTTTGTCAAGTTCTTGGGGACTTTAACACCTATAAATCTCCTGTAGTTCTGTCCCATAAGTTCGAAGCTGTGGTCCAGCAATATAATTTAAATAACAAAAATGTACAGTCCCTTTTACAAGCATGGCTTCCAGGGCCAATAGCCGCACAGTTGTCATTTGCACACACAAATTATGATTTGGCAAGTGCAGAAATAAGAATGAAAGAACTGGTGGTAGAGATACAAGAGGTATAAATGCCCTACAAAGGTTAAAATTCTGTCAAGGAGATGATCCTTTTATCTTCTGAAACAACTATTTAAAATTATACAAGGCTGTATACTACGGCTCTGACATATCTCCTGATGATGCAAATTTCTTGTGTGCAATGGCTAACAAATGCAAAGTTAATTATCCCACAAGGATATCACTCCACAATGCCAAGTCCTATCAAAGCTTTAGATTGTAAAGGAATTGTAGTGATTCAGCTCACCTGCTATGAAGGGCGCGGTACCTGCAAGTCCTCCGACTGCCAAGAAAATTCTTCAGAAAGCAAAAATGATGAACCAGCCCAAGATATACGGATTGGAAGCGCAAAAAAAAACACTTTAAAGAGAATAGGTATAAAAACAAAGGAAAAAAGCACAAAGAAGGGTACTCAAAAAGTAACG
>JAODAL010068736.1:0-16680 GCA_025379985.1 Phyllomedusa bahiana
TTAAATTTTTTCACTTTCAATGGTTTTCATTAATCACATTCTATTTCAAAATCAGTAGATCAACCCCCCAACCCAACAGAGAATACCCCTTTTTTCCATCATAAATCCAAAAACAGGTGTGGTTCTCTCAACCCTATATAGCTGCAAGTTGTATGCCTCTCTGAATTGCCGTGGGCAATCCACCTGTAGCCAGATATGGGTGTAAAGTGAGATATCAAAGGTCCTGTACTGCAGATGTTTGTAAATCCATAAAAGTCAATATTTAGTGTAACAACATTAAAAAATCTGGTACATAGATATTCAAAACAGCATTTTTCGGAATACTTGTGCACCAGATTTTTAAATGCTGCTATAATAAATTTGGACTTTTATGGATTTACAAGCATATACAGTACTGGACATTTGATATTGTCCCCCTCCCCTTTTACATGGTACAATAATAAAGATATGAACAGCATATATAGTCTGGTAACAACCAATCCTAACAATGGCCGACTCTTGGAATAGCGTGGAGCATGGAGATACAGGTCTTCTTCAGGTCACTGTTAGAAGAAATGATGTAGAGTTAATGAAAAAATGAGGGAAAAGATGTTATAACTAAAGTGGCCAATAAGCAGACATCACTGTAATAATCTCTCCCTGATGAGATTACAGTCATAAGTATAAAATATATTATCTGTAACACTAGGAAGAAGCTCATATTCTTCACAGCACTGAAGTGAGACTCAAATTTTTTGGGAAACTTCGAAAACCAGATACAGAGCTCCTCATCCGTCTGGTGTGCATCCAAAGAGAATAGAGTAACAGAGAGGATGTGACACAGAATAGCATTATTGGTGTACAAGATCCTAGAATGAAATCAGGAACTGTCTTTGAAAGTCTATGATGAGTTCATGATGGTTTTCAGTCATGTTCTCCATCGCACCATTTGTGAAATTGTTTGTCTCCAAGTGGAATGCACTAAAACAAATGGAAGACTAGAAGACAATGAAATGATCAGAGAAGCCAGGAGGAGCCATGAGACTATTGTTTGGATTTTAGTCTTTAAGAAAATGAAAAACTTCCAGTTGTAGCTTGTAATCTTCAGACAGTAATAGACACAGAGGACGGTGGCAAACCAGAGATTAGTGCAGTACAGGAACATTAGCAGAACATGAGATGTTACTACAATAACCAGGTCTAGTACAATCCATGGGTAGAAAACCAAAATAGTGAAAAAGAAAAAGACAATGAAAAAATGTAAACTTCTGGACATCACCAAACAGCTCAGGATATTTTAATAGCTTTGAAAAGTTCTCAGAGTTTTCCATTTCAGGAAGATAGCAGCCAAAATAATCAGATTTACCAGGATCCCTGCACAACACTCAGTATACAGCACTGCCAAAAGTATATATTTAAGGTGGAAACTCAACATATCAGCCATGTTTTGTTTTTTCTTTAAAATTATATTTTCTATTATGTCTTATTTCCTCTGGGTCTTGTAAGCTTTGTGTGAGGATAAGGTTCTCTCAGCTTCTATATAGTGATGCTGTGCACATCTTTCATGAAAATTCTTGGAATATATGTGACTTCCATGCAAATCTTTTGTCAGGTAAGATGCCTGATGGAAATATTGTGAAAGAAATATTCAGTTATGTGATTACAGTCAAAGAAAAAACAAAGATTTATCACATCTCCAGATGGCGCAAAACTAATCTTGACATATAACACACTATGATGTCTTGGCACTGAATGTTATTTCAACTTTTTAAATTCTTTTTGATGGTCTTTGTTTAGAGATAAGAGCAGATAACAAACAAAGATGTGATTTCACAGTCAGGTTACACTCTGCTCCATCTGTAGAAGAAAAATTAGAATAATAAAAAGATGATTGGAACAGAAAATATTCAGAAAATATTTGGAAGAAGAATGCAAAGAAGCAAATTAGAGCTTTAGTGATGATACCATTGACCTTGAAGACGATTTTTTTTTTACTAACATAAGAAAACAAGCAAATTTATAAATTCAGATGACAACAGATATTCTGAACTAACAGGAATAAAATTCTATCACTCTTTAACCCCTTACCGATACATTCAATATGGGTACATCATGGTGTCAATAAGTTCCTATGCAGTGGGCGTACTCAGTAAGTCTGCTATATGTGATGCTGGTGTCAGCTATTAATTGCAACTGACACCAGCCACTGACAGCAGAGAACATAGCCAGCTCTGATCCCTGCTGTTTAACTGTGTGGATGTTGCCACAATTGCAGCGATCATGGGGCCATGGTGTCTAAATTAATGAGAAATGGTGCCCTTTTTAATATGCTCCATGAACCTTGGCAGCTACTACCTGCACTGGTTGCTACAATTTAGTTTATTGTCCAGTTAGATTCCCAAGTCCTTTTCTAGTCGCTTTTACCCAGAGATTTTCTGTTTAACAAGTAATCATAGAATGTATTTTTCCTTTCCATGTGCATAACCTTGCATTTATTCA
Organism: Phyllomedusa bahiana; assembly: GCA_025379985.1. NCBI lineage: Eukaryota > Metazoa > Chordata > Amphibia > Anura > Hylidae > Phyllomedusa > Phyllomedusa bahiana. The sequence goes on from JAODAL010068736.1 coordinate 2,479, forward strand.
TGTTAAACCTCACCTGCCACTTCTCTGTCAAGACCCCCAACCTAATTAGATCTCTTTGTAATAGAACATTATCCTCTATTGTATTCATTATTTCACACAGTTTAGTATCATCTGAAAATATTTATATTCTACTGTACATTCCTTCTGTAAGGACATTAATAAATATATTAAAAATAATAGGGTCCAAAACTGAACCCTGTGGTACCACACTAGTAACAGGAATCCAGTCCGAGTATGTACCATTAAAGGAGTTTTATTGTTTGAACTGTTTGTGCTCTTCAGCTAATTCTCTGAGATTGAATTTAAAATCCAGGGGCAAGTCTCTTCTCTCAGCAGGCATGTCTCTCCTCCCAGGAGGAGTGTCTCTCCTCACTGAAGACTTGTGACATCATCATTCTGGGTGAGGCAGTAGAAGCAGAAGTATGTCTGCAGAGAACAGCTATACAGCCTCCTGCATGCTGCTCCTGTGTCTGCAGAGCTTTAGGCTGACTCCACAAGCTCCTTGTTGTGCTATATGCAGTTATACACACAGCCTGAACTGATGAGACATGTGAGGAGTGTACACTGCCCCCCCTTCCCCTCTGTTACCAGGCAACAGTTTGGGTTATATGGAGCAATGCACACTGCCCTCCTCTCCTCCTCTCCCCCTGTTAACAGGCAGGAGACTCTATAATACTGTGTTATATGAGGGGATCTGTGACTTAAACAGCCAGTAATTGCCCATATCATTCACCCTAGAGCTGGGAGATGTGTATAGAGCCAGCAGTCCTTGGTTTCACTATCGATTTTAACAGCTCAGAGGGGAGAAAACACAGAGTGTGAAGGCAGCCAAACACAGCACAGGGGGCGGGGTCAGCGAGTTTCCTGTCGGGGGGCACAGCCCAACACGCCGAATAAAATCTCAGCCAGCCAATCACAGTACAGGGGGCATATCCAGGGGGGGGGATCCAGCCAGGGGGCGTGTCCCGACCAGCATCAGCAGCAGAAACAGAATACAGATTTACAGAAAAGCTCATATCTGCTAAACCAAGTGACAGAGGTAATGCAAACCAATTACAAAAGTGCTTATTTTTACTGTTCCCATAATCTGAGATAGGATCTTTGTATCGATAAAACCCCTTTAATCACCACCCTTTGTTTTCTGTCACTGAGCCAGTTACTTACCCACTTGCAAATATTTTCTCCAGTCCAAGCATTCTCATTTTACTTAATAACCTTTTATGTGGCATCGTATCAAAAATGCTTTATAAGAATCCAGATATGTGACATCTAATGCCTCACCTCGATCCAGTATAGAACTGACCTCCTCATGGAAACTGAAGAGCTTAGTTTGACAGGACCGATCTGTCATAATCCCATGCTGGAACAAAGTTACATATTTATTTTCAGTGAGATACTCCAGGATAGCATCTCTTAGAAACCCTTCACACCTTTTACCTAAAACAGAGGTTAATCTTGCCGGTCTATAGTTTACAGGATCACTTTTTGACCCCTTTTTGGATACTGGCACCACATTTGCTATGCACCAATCCTTTGTAACATACACTGTTATTATACAGTCCATAAATATTAAAAATAGGGGCCTATTTATGACATTACTTAACTCCCTTAGGGCATGGGGGGAATATACCATCAGGGCCTGGTGTTTTGTATATTTTAATCTTCTTAAGGCGAAACTGAACTTCTGCCTGGGTAAGACAGGAAACATTTAAGGTGGAGTTTACCTCATCCATCTGCTCATCAACAGGAAGGTCATTTTCCTCAGTAAATACAGTGGAGAAAAAATGTTTTAATAGGATTTCATTCTCTTCAGCGCCCTCTACAATAACTCCATCACTACTTTCAAACATTTTCAGTTTTAATCATTTTGCTATTTATATAGTTAAGAAAAATTTTTGGGAATTAGTTTTACTCTTTCTGGGGATGTGCCTTTCTGTATCCAGCTTTGCTGTCTTTATCATTTTTTTGACATATTGTATTTTTTGTCATAAGTAGGCTGGGCTATCCGATAGTGGGTGCATTTAGCCATGGGTGAACAAAGCTAACATCTGGTCATGAATTAAGTGGACTCTTTTTTAGCAGATCAGACTACAAACTACCAATTTGGCAAAAATGCTTTAAAATTTAAACAGAAAATAAGGGGGACACAGCACGGGGAAAACACAGGTTCGGGGTCCAATACTTTTTTGCTTCCCACAAAACATGGATTATCAGGGGCAGGTTGCCCCCCCTTTTTAAACAAAAATACATTTTTTAGACACAAAACCCTCACAAACTCAAAAAACTTCCCCGCTTTTTTTTAAAATTCTTTTAAAAAACCTTGCTACCACTCCCCAGGGCGCTGCAAAAAAACCTTTGGAGTTTTTTTTTTTTTATACAAACATTTTTCCCCTGAATTTTTTAAAAAAGAGATGGGCAAATTTTCTCAAAAAAAATTTGCCACTTCGCCAACCTAAAAAATTATTTTCCCCAAAAATTTTCGGGCGAATTGCTTTAAAACACCCCTTTCAGCTCAAGAGCCTTTAAAGGTGCTGAGAACATTGGCAATGCTTAAAATCGCAGAGCGAGCTTGTTTAGTCTTCAACAATGCGTGTTTTAGTTGACCGCACATACTGCCGCCGCCAAAAATCGCTTACTAAAAAACCCCCTGGGGCACTTATGGGGGCAAAACGACCAAAAAACTGAAGGGGGAATGCAGCCTGATAAAGCCCGGCAGCGCCAGTTGGAAAAAAACAAGCAGGGGACAAAATCCTCAATACTCAAAAACACAGTGTATTTTCCGGAGCCCCCACGGGGTCGCAGCACATTAAGGGGACGTCACAGCAGGGGGCACCCTCCAAGGCCAAACCTTCCAGTGTCATTAGCGGGCCATGTTTTTGGCTACACACAAGCATACACTTTCTCCAAGATGACATCTGACAACCCCAGCCAAGAGTATGGTTTTGTCACAACAACCCTTAGTTGGGGGGGATGGCCCGGGAGCAGGTGAGGGGCCCCACCGTCCCAAAACCACCTCTGTCAAATTTCCCCCAAAAAAATCCCAGAAACTGGGTTGCTGTGGGCCCCTGTGCCACTAACAGGAGGCCAAATATTTGAGGGCATGGGCACAAAAGAGGGGGGGAAAAACATCCCCCCTCTTCTTGCGAGCAGGCAAATACCATGAGAAAAGTTGCAATTGGGGGGTTTTTAGTGATGGCAGGGTTTTAAAAGCGAACGGGTTTAGGGGACGGGGTGACAGGCAAACACAACGAGTAGTCGATCCACTTTTGGGGCCGGGGGAACCCCAAGAAGGGTGGGACAAATAAGGTGCCCATTAAACAAGGCATAAAGTGCCCCCCAAAGGAAAAACACCCCCCCATGCTTCCCTTGTGCCCCCTTTTCTCCCTGGGGTAAGTGGCCCCTACCGTTTTCTAACCCCGACTACCCATTTTCCTGGCCCTGGAAAACATTACATTTCCTACATTTAAATTGTAGGAACGGGAAAGGGGAAGGGGAGGGGTTTGGGCGCAGCATCGGATCGGACAGTAAGAATTAAAAATCTGGGCCGAGATGTAAAGTTCGGGTATCATCAGCATACTGGTGATTTGAAAGCATGGATGCTAATGAGCTGACCAGAACCAACATTGTACCATAGGACTTCATCATTATCATCTAGGAATGTAGGAGAGTGGCAGCTTGCGAGTCAGAGCAGCCTCGTAATCGGTAGTCTTGGCCGGAGTCAGCAGGTGGTCAGCAGATGCGGGTTGGGCAGTATCAACGACGTCCATGACAGAGTAGACCACCCACTTTGGCAGGTCCAGAAAGATAGTGGCACAGGAGCCCACCGGGATTCAGCGGCGGTTAAACATCCAGTCAGTGCGAGAGCTTGTTGTTTAAAATCACAACTCCGGCAGTGTGCCAGTTTTTTTAACGATAACACCCAGAGGAGGTTGAACATAACTATAGGTATAATCTGATGGCATAAAGTCTAAAGCGTGACCAGGGACCTTAACGTTGGCGACCACGGCCCTGTGGCATCCAACATCATGCAGTGTCACCATAAAAAAAACGAGTATCAGATGTGTGGTCCATCCTGTCCCAAAAGCACCACAGTGCACGCCCTCCCGTTTCATGTAGTCAAGGCTTCACCACCTCAGCCGAACACAACACCCTGTTTTTTTCCATCACCCTTACTGGTCCTAGATACTCCGCTCCTCGGCACACATGGTGCCTAGCAGTGTTTCACGGAGACGAATGCCAAGAGACAGCAGAAATTCGTCTTAGCCAACCCTAAGTGGTGGCAAAAGCTTACGTGCTCCTCTCCAAATTAGGGGGTCACTGCAGGGCCCTCCCATTACAAGTGAGTTGGATTCTGCACCAATCAAAAGAAACTGTGCTGCAAGAAACTTGGCAATCACATCCTGTCATTGTAAGGCGACATGGTAGGTGGCTACTCTGGACCACCCGCAAGCTGTAGTTAAGCGCTCCACACGGACCATGGAGCGGGGGCCTCTAAGGAGCTCCTCGGTTGAGTTCGACCAGAAGCCCGCCACAAGGCAGGATGGACTTTCCTTAGGATGGTAGTCGTACGCAGGTCACTACCATACGTTGGCGCGAGACTATCTTGTGTTCAGCCGAATCAGTCTAGCGAGTGAACCGAATCGTGAAGACAAAACTCGTATTCAAAAGGTCAGCGCCAACAGGTCAGGGCAGTCGTCGTAGATTCAAGGTCAGGTAACATAGCAGAAAGGTCGGGTACAACGGCATGACAGGAACTGATGAACAGGGGGAAATAGAATGAACAGAATAACTATATTAACAAGGGGGAAATGTACTGAACAGGGGAAATTGATAAACTTAAAAACATATATTACGAGGGGAAATTTATGAACGGGGAAATTGAATTAACAGAGAAACCATTAAGCAATGTTTGATGATCCAAGTGGACAGGAGTATTCCTCTGGGTGAACGAGGTCACACACGGGAGAAATTCTCCGGTCAATACGCAAGTTGACATCGATTTTGTGAGCTTATCTCCACACGACAACGTGTAATTATACCAATTGTGACAGACATGGAAATAACATGGTGTCTGCGCTTGCGTAGGAGGAGGGCTGAGCCAATGCTCCCTGCATGGCAATGCATGTTTAATCCTGGTGTTCAAGTCATCCACTCAACTGGCAAGACATTCTAAAAATGGCGCCAGGAAACATTGCCATTCACTTCAGCCTTTCCTTACACCGCCTAATCAACTCCCTCCTTAAGTCTAGGCAGCGTCAGACGCGACTCACCCACCAAAGGCGGATATGTGGTACATTGTCCAAACGTTGGAATTACCAGCCCTCATAGTCGAAAGACTCTATGAACAGAAAAGGAAATTAATGATTTAATGATGAATTCCAAGCGGACCTGAGTAACAGCACCCTTTTAGTAATTTTAATGTCGGCCAGTGCAGCTCCATGGCATTAACAACCTGCCGTTTTGCTCAGGGGGCCTTTCATGTAGAAATGTTATTATGTCAGTGCGCCGGACAACGGAATGTAATAATGTAATCTTCCCCACTGTCTATCAAGTTCGTCTCACTGACAGCGGTAGTGAGATCCACTGGACCACCGCAAGCGGATGGCAATAGCCACGCCATGAGCGAATCTAAGTAGTCCCCGGTTTTTCAGCCAGAGCCCAACCGCAAAGCTGGATGGTACTTGCTGTGGCGGGAGTCTACCAGTCACTATTCACTGACGTGACTTGCTTGCGATGGTGCAGGCCGATTCGTAGCGTGGTACAAAAACTTTATGCAAACTCTGAGTCGTGGACAGGCGTAAGGTCAGAAAAGTGTGCGGCATTTGTTCTAAGTGATCAAGGACGGAGGCAAGATGAACAGTACATGGATATCAGTTATAGGCTGAAAGGAAATGCTTTCTCTATAGCTCAAAGATTATTAATTATTTATTTTCATAGTCTGTGAGCGGTTGTGTGAGGAGCCTTTTTATCCATTACAAAAGCAGCTAAAGAATTTCCCACAGCTTTCAAAATCTGGACACCTAGAACTAGTTTCAACAAACTTTCCTTATCACCTGGGTTATCATGTTCAGTGGAACAAATGAACATTTATCAACTTGCTTTCCTAAAACCACTTGAAATCGTATATGTGGATGTAATTTGTACACCGGGTAAGACACCGGAAGGACTTGTTTTTTTTACTTTCTGTAATTTTGACAAACGATTCACATTCTCCATACTGAAGAAGTTCATCCAAAGCCAGTTTTGCAGCATTTGCTTTATGCTTCTTTTTGTTCTGTCCCATTCCAGTTTTGCGCACTGAATACAAATTCGACATGGTCAGAACTAGGCAAAATAAGCATCTAAACATCCTGTAGTTTTAATGGTCTCCTTCAGTTCAATTTCCATACGCTGGCATTTGAACACAAACTTGGTGTAACTGAGAAAACTGGATCAAGCCCACCACGTTTATGCTCATGAGTGTCTTGATCGACCACTGCTGTCCTCCTCAACTGCTTGGTATGCAGAGGCTGACCACGTTCGCCAAAAAACTCCCATGCCAACTCTCCACATCAAATACTGCAAGAAGCAGGGGATGTCCTGCCCAACTCTTCTATTGGCAAAGTAGCTGCTGACTGTCTTCAAATGTTCGACCTCGCTGTATAAATAATCTGCTGAGCCCAGACACATACTAGTTCTCCGTGCTGAGGGAACCGAATGGGACAGTGCGGGTTTGAGGACAGGTTGAGGGCTGCTGACGCTGTTCCCTGGGCCATGGCCAACTAAAGTTGTATCTGACAACCCACCGACTGTTGGCTAGTGTTGGCATTGTCCGCTCTGGGATGAAGGTTGATGACCTACTCAAAAAACCCCAAATTTTTTGTTCCCAAAAAAGAAAAAAAAAAACCTCTTGGTTGTTGATCACACACGCCTCTGTATTACACCCTCCTCTATCTGGGCCATGCACCGAGTGACCCGCTCGCGACGCCCCTTAACTTTGAGATGGACCTGTGCCTGCTCAGGAATGTTTTTATGCCACTGCCAACTGACGCAAGTGAATAGCCGGTCACCCTCTCGTAAACATACATTTTGTTCAAAAATTTACAGACTCTGTTCATGAAGATATCTGTATATGATAAATACACACCTGTATTTGACCACCAAATAACTCACTTAACAGGCTTGTGTAACCCTTGATATAAATTGCAACAACAGGATCACTTGGAAAAAAATTACTCGTCTTTAGTGGTTTAAAAACACCGTTTATTTTAACTATATATAAAAGTTCACAAACAGGCATTGAAATAACCCTTGATAAAAAATCGCGCATAACATAAATCACCAGAAATAATTATTTGCCTTTGCGCGTTTAAGAACAAAACCGATTTATTTCCACTGAATATGTAAAGCACAAACAGGCTTAGATAACCTTTGATAAAAATTTTGCTCTACAGAAATCACCATGAAAAAATAAACTTGATATATTGTTGCGTTTAAAAACGCATTGTATTTTACTGAATATGTAAGCAAACAAACAGGCTTATATAACCCTTGATATTTCAATGCGCCTCCAAAATGACCATATGGGAATTAAAATGTATATCGGCGCAGAATTATAACCCACCTTATGACTTGAATACAATGCCTCCACAAACTGAATCAAAAAATGAATAACTGGAAGATTATCAGTCTCAGATAAAAAGCAGTGACACCCCCCTCCCCCCAAAATCGCTGTAAAAAACAAATTTCTATTTGGAGAGATCTTGCAGCATGCATCTGCACCAGCGGACAACGAAAGCATTGGTGAGGATTGAGCATGGCGTCCGACTTATATAGTGTGGTGACGTCACAGAATCCCGCCGTCCTCTGATATTAGATAGGCTCATCCCTGCACTGTCCATTAAGGGTGTTTCCCTTCTCCTCCCAGAGTTCTTTGCCCCATGTAACGCCATGTGCTTGCGGCCATTTTATCAATTAAAAACACGCTTCGTTCCCGCAAATTACCCCAAACTTTTATTTCGTGCAGCACCGAAGTTTTCCTGAAATCCTAAACGAAATCCACTTCGTTAGAATCAATTCGCCCATCTCTAGTTATATCCACAAGGTGAGTTTTCTGAGCCTATTATAAAGCAACACCCAAGGATAGGGTTCCTTTCTATATAAAGTTTCATATAATTACCTTCTTCAGCAGAATTTTAAGTATCATATTTCCAGAGGGAAAAGTAGGGAGCAGAGCAACATGGATGTCACATCTTTAGTGCCTTGTTCATGGTGAAAAAGGAAAGACTGACAATAAATGGAACATGTACTATACTCAAAGTGAAAGGGTTTTTTTTTTTTTCACCTTGCTGTTTCACTTACTGAGTCACAAGCAGCTTTTCACTTACCTGCCTCGTCAGGCTGTGGATGGTTCTATATCAGTGATTAGTATATTCAGCTCCCCTATAACTAGCGAGACATTACAAGGATATAAATGCAGGAGATTGAATATTCAGTAAACAAAGCTACAAGTGCTCTGAGGATTGAAAACAATTGCTTATCTATTAACAAAAGTTAATCTTGTTAAAGATACAGATTCGTATCCTGAGTGAGCTTCGTCCATGAGAGACCTCACTCCCTTAATAGTTTCATAGTTTTAAGGCTAAAAAAGACAAGTCTCCCATCAATTCAGCCTGTTGTGCTATAGGTTGATTAATCCCAGAGGAAGCCAAAACCCCCATGAGGTAGAACCAATTGTCCTCATTTTAGGAAAAAATAGCCTTCCTGACTAGACTCCAACTAGCGCAATCAGAAACTCATCCCTTGATCAATGACCCCTCCCTGAATCCTAGTCACTATAGACTTTATTATATTAATTACGCTCCGATAAATGCATCCAGACCCTCGAGATTGAAAACTCTTTATTGAAATCTCACCATGGACCAGTGCCTCTGGCAGAGAAATTCATAGTCTTCAACTGCTCATGACAGTAAAGAATCCCTTCTAATGTTTTAAGCTAGAGAACTTTCGTTGCCTCAAGAGCGTTGAAAGGAGCCCCCTTTTTCTGATAACAGCCCTGTGAGAATAAATAAGAGTCTTTGTTAGATATCGTCTATATGGACCTTGATGTATTTAAACATATTTATTTTTCCCCCCCCAACCCTTCTTTTTCTAAACTAAAAACCCAAAATCTTCCCAATCTTTCTGTGTACTGATTTTCCCCCACCCTTTTTAAAAAATTTTTTGTTGCCCGCCTTTGTCCTTTTTAAGCTCTACAATGTTTTTTCCCTGTGCACGGGGCCAAAACTGTAACAATTTAGTGTGGAACCATGACTTGTATAAATGGGATAAAAAGCTCACATGTCACTAGCCCCTTTTTAATGCACCCATGATAAAAATTTGCTTTGGCTGCGCGCCTGACACGGGTGCAAAATTTAAAGTTTACTGCCACAGGATCCCAACCCCTTTCCATTTCACTTTTACCCAGTGTTTTTCCTTTTAAAAGTAATCATGTATTTGGATTTCTCTTCCCCATGTGCAAAAACCTTGCATTTATCTTTAAAAACCCATCTGCCTTTTCCCTCCCAGGCCAAAACTTACCCAGACCCCTTTGTAATAACTATTACCTCTTTGGGGTGATTTATTTTACAGAGCTTGTTCGCGCAAGACGATTTCTACTGTGTTTTCCCCTTGAAAAGATCTTTAATAAAATTAAAAAAGGGGATGGGCCCCAAAACGACCCTTGTGGAAACCCCACAGTAACACGACCCATCGAGTATGTCCCCGTTAATTACTCCCCCTTTGTTTTCTTCAGTGAGCCAGTTACTTCCCCAAATTTCAACTTTTTCCCCCCAGTCCAAGATTTCATTTTATTTACCAACCTTTTATGTGGCACCGTATAAAATCTTAAAAAATCTAGATATATGACCCCGTGCCTCCCCCCGACCCAGTCTAGCACTGACTCCCTCATAGAAGTGATGAATTAGTCGACAGGCCCGTTCCTTCATGAACCCATCGGGAACGGCGTTAAAATTTTATTTTCAGTGAGATACCCCAGGATAGCACCCCTTGAAAAAACCTTCAAAATTTTACTACAAAGAGTTAGCTTACTGGCCTTTATTTCCTGAATCACTTTTTGACCACTTTTTTTTTTGGCACCACATTTGTTGCGCCTCCTTTGGGACAAAAACCCCGTTATTAGACAGTCCATGAAATTAAGAAAAAGGGGCTTCTATGACATCATTAACTTCTTAGGACAAGGGGTGATGCAACGGGCCCTGGGGATTTGCTTTTTTAATTTTCCCTAAGAGGGCTGCACTTTTTCCTGGTTAGACAAAAAATTTTTAAATTTGGAGTTTACCACATCTCTCGTTCAACAGGAAGTCATCCCCCCCCGGGAAAATACAGTGGAGAAAAAAAGTTTTTAAACTTTTTGCTTTTTCTCACGCCCTCTACTGTCTCTCCCTCGTATTTTTCAAAGGGCCAACATTTTCCGTTTTTAATCTTTTAATATTATATGTTAAAAATTTTTTGGGGTTAGTTTTACTTTCTATCAAATTCTTTCCGTCTCCAGCTTTTTCTTCCTTTTTCCTTATTTTACACACTTTTTTTTTTTCCCTAAATTCTTTGTGCCTCTTTACTGCCCTCCTGTTTTTGTAGGGGAAACCTTTTTTTTTGTTTTTTATTGCCTTTTTACATCCCCGTTGATCCACATTGGGTTTTTTTCCCGTTTCAAATTTTTTTTTATTAGCATAAGTAGTACCCCACAGTGGGACCTAGGAGTTTTTAAAAAAAAACCCATTTAGTATTAGTTCTGCCATATTTTAAACACATTGTCCCATCAATATGGGGGTTTTGGGGGGCCCCCCAAGCAGAATAAAATTAGCCTTTTTAAATTTATGTTTTTGTGGCTCCCTTTACAAAAAAGCTATTGAAGGATAAACGGAAATTTATTAATTTGGTCACTTTCCCCAGGGCCCCTCAACCTGAACCCTTTTTTACTCTTCAGGTCTATTTGTTAATATTAGGGCTAGGGGGGGCCCTTTCCCTCTGTCTTTCCTGCACCATTTTTCAAAGGTAATTTATCATTTGTTATTACAAAAACCGTTTCCTTTATAGAGTACAAGTTCAGATTCCCCAATTTGTTTAAAACAGAACAGAATATCTTTAATTGAGACATGTGTGTGTACTCAGAGCAGATAAAACCCTCTAGTCTTACCCGGGAACTAACAAAAACCAAGTAATTGGAAAAATCTTAAAAAATTTTTCCCTATATGTGGAAAGCTTATCTTTATAGTGACAAAACCTCTTTAATAAAAAAAAGAAAAATTTCACATTCAGAAAATATCCTAAGTTTGGTATGAAGACCTTTTTTCTCATGAATTTGATTTTCCCTTCCCCCTCTGAACCCAGTCTTTCTCAGGCTGCTATTGCTTTACCCTGGCAGGCTCTATCCTTAGTTTTTTCCAGAAATGACAGACCAAAGAAACAAAGGAATTTTTTGTAGCGAGTTTTTTTTTTTTCTTTGTAGAGACCAAAGACTGAACCCTGCATCCCTGTAATCTTGATGATCTAAATAAGCTTATGGTAAAAATTAGAAAATTTACATTACTTCTGATATTTTGACTATTTTCGTAAGTGAAATTTTTTTTTAACTTAAACTCGGAGCTTAAAAATTTTTTCATAGGAGTGATTAATAGAAAATGGTATTTAGCACCTCTGATGGACATTTCAAGCACCTAGTGATCCCCTTTAGGCTAACAGTCAATCTTAAATTAATGGGGTTGTCTTCTGAAGGAGAGTTTGCAGCACAGCCAAACAGCAGTGTGGGTAAGGTTTTAAAAATGAGCATTTTGGCGAGGAAAAGAGTCTTGGATGTTTTTTAAAGTGTTTTTTTTTTCTTTTAAAGGGGGAGACTGAGATTGAGAACTTTAGATTTGGAGATTTAGAGGGGGCAGTATTGTATTTCTATTTTTAAAATTTAGTCATATATCTTTTTTAACACCCCATAGTTCCATGTTTTTACAAACTTCCCGTGCACAACCTGTGCAATTATCCCATCCTTTAAACATTCAGGAGCAACGCGTGCAAGATGGGGTGCACACTGCACTTAGAAGCCCGGATCCGGGTCTAAATGAGCAAGTGGCGACACTGAGATCCATTGCCAACTTGGAAGCATGCCGGGCGGCCCACTGAGCAATCACTCGCCAGGTGTAGATACTGGGGAGGGTGGTAGCATGGAGGTGCAGGAACAAAAGGGCAGCTAGATGGGTAACAGGACGCAAGAAGGGTAGAGGGCAGCGTGTCAGGGAGGCTAGTCCTAAACTGGTACACCCCAACAAATTTGCAAGATTGGCGGATGAGGGGGATGTCGGTTCAGAAATAGCATTGCTGCAGCAAGACACTACCCCTGTCTGCTCCAGTAAGATGGGGAATAGGAGTGCAGGTCAGGCTAGACAGGTGCTAGTAGTTGGGGACTCAATTAATTAGGGCACAGACAGGCAATCTCCACAAAGACCGGGATCATCGAACAGTGTTGTTTTACCTGAGGCCCGGGTTCGACATATCGCGGATCGGGGTGGCAGATTGCTGGGGGGGCTGGTGACAAAACCAGCTGTCATGGTCCACATTGTCACCAATGACAAAGTAAGAGGTAGGTGGAGAGAACATAAAATCGATTTCAGGGACTTAGCCCAAAAGCTCAGTGCAAGGACCTCCAAGGTAATAATTTCAGAAATATTACCTGTTTCCACAGAGGCAGCGGGAGATTAGAGAAGTGAATAAGTGGCTCAAAATTGGGTGTAGGAAAGAGGGATTTGGGTTTTTGGAGAACTGGGCTGACTTCTGTATTGGCTACAGACTCTATGCTAGGGATGGGCTGCACCTAAATGGGGAGGGTGCAGCTGTATTGGGGGACAAAATGGCCAGGAAGTTGGAGGAATATTTAAAATAGGGACTGGGGGGGAGGGTAACTACACATAAAGCATGCAAGAGAGTTAAGATAGAGATCTGGGAAGTATGGAGAGAAAAGGGGGTGGAGTGGAGGGAGGGGGTGTAGCAATAGATAAAAAGATCAGGGAGAAAGGAATAAAAACTGAAAAATCTATAAATTGCATGCTGACCAATGCCAGGAGTCTGACCAACAAAATTAATGAACTAAAGTAAATTAAAAACGAAGAAAAATATGACAAAAAGGGGATAACTGGGGGACATGTGCTGGGCGAGAGCAAAGACGGGTGGTTAACTTGCAGGGGGAAAAGGGCCCATTTTGAAAGGGGAAACATAAAAAACCGGGGAAAAAGGGGGGGTGTCTGTCCAAAAGAAAATCCCTGTCTGAAAACCAAAACTGCGGGAAAAATATTTGGTTTCAAGGGGAATGAACCCTGTGGGGAAAAGTTGGGGGGGTCGTTTACCAACCTTGGGGGGGGGGTCACCCGTTTTCCCCGGGATTTCCCCAAAACACGATTGGGGAAACATGTAAAAAAGGCCGAAATTAGAAACTGGGGCAGACACAAGAGGTTTTGGATAAAACTCATTCATGTTTTCCCAAACCCAAAAAAGACAAAAAACAAAGGGGGGGCCATTTCACACCAATTTGTTTATCTCTAATCAAAACAAACACGGCGGGGAAATTTCAGGGGAGGGGGAACGGATGTAAAGTCCATATTTAGGGTCTGTTTAAATTTCACTTTTTTGGTTTCCCCCGTTTTTCCCCTGGGGAAAAAACCTCTGGAAATTGTCCTCAGCCCAAAAATTCAGTGATTTTCCAGTTAAAAGAAAACCCTTTAGGGAAAGGGGGACAATAGCTGGAATCACAATTCTTGAGGAAAAAAGATAAAAAAAAAAGTGGGGGCACATTCTGAGCCCCTCTTTGCTTCTTCAAAAATTTGCTTTCACATTCCTTTGACAAGATGGAAAATTTTGGAAAATTCCCAAATTTTTAAAACTGAGAAAGACTTTTTAAAGGAAAAAAACCTTCTTTTAAAGGGCAGAATTTTGGGGAAAACATTTACAGAGAAATCAAGTCCCGGGGTTAAACATGAGATAATTTCCCCACAGGGGGAAAAGCTTTGGGAAAATTTTCACGTTAAAAACAAATTTCAGTATTAGTTCAAAACCCCTTTAAACCCCCCACAAAACCCCCCTAAAGAACCCAAAATTTTCTCCTTTTGTCCCTGTCACTGCACTTTAAAACTAGGGGGGGTTTTGACCTTTGGAAACCCGGGTCACACTGGGGGAAAAAGG
>JAODAL010068737.1:0-16679 GCA_025379985.1 Phyllomedusa bahiana
AATAAAAAAATTTTAGAAAAGGTTTTAAAATTAGCCATTTGGAGGATCCCACGTAAACATTACACGTAAACAAAAACCCTTTTAAGTCAATAGAGAAAAGCCATTATTGTATAGACTCATTACGCATGAATGACAAGGTTTTATATAAAATTTGTGTGCCCTATAACAATAAAAGGGTATTAGCCTGGGGGGCCCCCTTTTTTTTTTCAATGATATTCAAAATTTTTTGAATGCACTGTAGGTTCCACGCGTTTTGGGGGGCTATTTGGGGCTTGTTGCAAGCGCTTACTTTCAACAGCGCAAAACAAAGGCGAAACCTGTTGTCTGCAATACATGTTTGAATTTTCCCTGAGGAGTAAAGAGAAATTTTGATAAAAAATAGGGTATAAAGGAACACTTGGGAGGTATTGATTTATTTTATTCCTTTATATTCTTTATGCATGTTCTGTAAAACACTAAACATAAAAAACAAAGCATGGTAGAATTTGTAGTCGTAACCAACTAATTCTGAAAATTTCAGTGTGTGAGCAGGCCTAGATACGTGGAGTAATGTTTTAGTGTAAAATTGTTAATGAAGCCCTGCACAGAATGACTTCATAAGCGCATTAATTATAGACAGCTTGTTGTGATATCATTAAGGCTGGGTTCACACGCTGCTCTTTTTGCATTTAAGATGCGTTTTAAAATCAAAAAATTCATAATTCATGAATTCAAATTAACCATGATTTGAAACATTTTGGGTAACCCTTGTAGTGTTTTTGCTTCATGTTTTGAACACATCTCGAACGCAAAAAACCTGCAATGTGTGAACCGAGCCTGTTTAATTGTCTGAACTTATTTTAAAGGGAATGTGTCATCAAAAATTACTTATTGTTTAACTCACGTTTTTATGTTCAACACATTTTTCTTAGAATTTTTGATTATATTTTTTTTTTTAATTTTCCATATCACTTTCAGTATTCTTTAATAATTTTTAAGTCCTTCAGTTTTCACTTTTGCAGCACGCTGGTGGTTTTGTGTTTTTCAGGTAGTTTATAACTTTTTTTTCTATCCATAGACATCCATTGTTTTATCTGCACCAAAGAAGGCATGGATGCATTTGTGTTCCACTCTTTGAATGCGTTTCTTTGTAGTCTTTCTCCATATTGCTAATTATATGATGGATCACATGATTTATGAAGGGAAAAATGTTTTAGAAAAAGGCATTAAAAAAAGTATGTACCAGTATACATTTTTTTTTTTCTGCATAGGAAAATGCATAAAGCCTAAATACAGTATTTAAATTGTTATTTTGTCCACATAAAAAATAACTATGAAAAGCTTAGGTGTGAAAGGGCTCTTACATTGGGGATCCAAACTTTTTGAGAGAGGTTGACTGTTATATAAATTTAAACGAGAACATTGTAGTGGGATATGTTTTTTAATATTATCTTACCCAAAATTATTGAGAGGAACCAGAGTCCTTGACTCTAAACTAAACCCATCCTCGGCTAGCATTCTCGTAAGTCCACACAACAGTGGGTGAGCCATGAGGCTGATCTAGTACATCCTCGTTTACGGTGCCATGGTTTTCCAAAAAAATAAAGACCAAAAGTATGACTCATCCTTTCCCTTAGCTTCTTAGACATTTAAAGGCAGTATAGTTTTTAATTGTAGAGTATGAGTAAGCATAAGGAATAGCCAATAGACACCTTATAAATAAATGTACCATCCAGCATAGATGACCTCAAGAGAGATTCCTGTGTTGGGAGGCCTCTGAGGACATGAGACTGCACCAGGTCCTCCAAGGCTACGCTTTACAACCCTTTACAGCTCTTAATCTGTTCACCTGAAAATCATCAAATAAAAAGTGCTGTTACGTGTATGAGATTAGAGGAATATGGCTACTTTCTTTCAATAAAAATAATAGCATACTTGTCCATGGATTGTATCTGGTATTGTAGCTCAGCCCCATCCAAGTGATTATGCAATACCTGATGAAGCTAATGGACAAGTCTGGTGCTATCTCTGGAATAAAGCAGCCATATTTTTTTCACTATGATACAATCCATTTATGCTTTGATAAAAGAGCATTTTCTCTTATTTATTCATAAACCACTTGAACCCCTGTAGCTTCTGATGGTTTATACAGGTCCTAAACCCGCCCTAGATGAGAGATAAATTTTAGCTTTCTCCCATTAATTCTAGTATAAATATGAGTATTCAGTTCATCAGTGACGGTAAACCACTGCCAGGGACTTATGATGCCACTTATCTGCGAGGAGTCAGTAGGAAAAGGTTTAATTTGAAGCTGGAGGCCCAATGCAGATAATGTAAGACCTTCATCTATTTTGTGAAATTTAGAATATTGGTGTTTCCTTTTATAGTAGAGAGCACTCTGCGGCCTCTCAGGCAGCTTGGCATAGATGTGACTATCTCTGCATCTAAAATTATGCCACTAATAGTAACATGAGACTGGTTGAAATTCAGCTTCTCCAATCTGATTTTCTTTTGTTTTCTTGATTTACCATGTCACTATCAATTTTGAAATCCTGCAGTTTTCACTCTGACCATTCAGCTTAATACTATCCTAACCCTTCCTGATCTATAGAGATCACTTCTCAGCAGTTTTCTCATTATCATTACAAGCAGGATTTCAAAAAAGGTAACACCAATTTATTAATAACACAGGATCCACCATCAGGGCCGTTCCTAGGATAAATTTCACTCAGGGCGAGGTGACGAAATTTCATCCCCCCTCCCCCTGTAACATATGGCGCCACAGTGCATCACCATAAACCAAAGTCAAAATATCCAAAAAGCTTTACCACAATCTGCTACGTATAAAACTACTAAATAATAGTCCTACAGTTACCAAATAACACTGCTACACCAACCAGAATCCAAGACAAATAAGACCACATATCACCAAAACACAGTGACCGAATAATACCACCACACCAAAAACCACAAAATCGCCAGCAATAGTGACTAAATAATACAAACTGACCATTACTGAGTATAAACCATTATACTACAACTTAAAATTACCGCCTTACAGTGACCACACAATGGTGGTAACCCGCTGTACACAGGCTCTGCAGGCATATAATAAATTACAGTAAAGTTTTTATCTAGTGACTCACAGGAGACGTCTCTGAAAAGTTGTTCTCTTTCTCTTCTTCTTCTTTTCCATCTGTCCCAGACGCTATGCGACTACTCCTGACCTTTCACTGTAAAATTTACAAAACACACTTAAGACTCCTCAATTTATCATCACTTCTCTTCCCAAATTTCCCATCTCTATACAAATCCCATCTTTTAGCACCTCATATGGTAGCCATGTAATATGCCCCCTGTAGCCACGTAGTAGCCCCCTGTAGCCAGTTGATGTAGCCAGTGATGCTCCCCTTGTAGCCAGTAATGCCCCCCTGTTGCCAGTGATGCCCCTGTAGCCTTTGATGCCCCCCTTGTAGCCAGTGATGCCCCCCTTGTAGCCAGTGATACCCCCTGTAGCCAGTAGATGCCCGACTTGTAGCTAGTAGATGCCCCCTTAGCCAGTGATGCCCCCCTGTTGCCAGTGATGCCCCCCTTGTAGCCAGTGATGCCCTCTTGTAGCCAGTGATGCCCCCCTGTAGCCAGTGATGCTCCCTGTAGCCAGTAGATACTCCCCTGTAGCCAGTAGATACTCCCCCTGTAGCCAGTAGATGCACCCTTGTAGCCAGTGATGCTCCCCTATAGCCAGTGATGCCCCCCTGTAGCAGTGATGCCCCCCTTGTAGCCAGTGATGACCCACCCTTGTAGCCAGTGATGCCCCTGTAGCCAGTGATGCCCCCCTTGTAGCTAGTGATGCTCCCTCGTAGCCAATGATGCCCCCCCTTGTAGCCAATGATGCCCCCTGTAGCAAGTGATTCCCACTTGTAGCCAGTGATGCCCCCCCCTGTAGCCAATGATGTCCCCTGTAGCCAATGATGCCCCCCTTGTTGCCAATGATGCCCCCTGTAGCCAGTGATGCCCCCCTTGTAGCCAATGATGCCCCCCCTGTAGCCATTGATGCCCCCCTGTAGCCAGTGATGCCCCCCTGTAGCCAGTAATTCCCTCTGTAGCCAATGATGCCCCCCCCCCCTGTAGCCAGTGATGCCTCTGTAGCCAGTGATGTCCTCGGCTTATACTCGAGTCACTGTCAGCGCTCGGGCGCTGCGATGAACCGGGCACCGGCAGGGACACTTCTGGGAGCGCATACAGGTGAAGGTACCACTGTGGAGCAGAGAGCGAGCGGGTGTCCGAAGTTTCTGGCACAGGCAGCGTGCTATGTCATCATGCTGCCTGCACGACCTCATGACATCACGCCGCCTGTGCCAGAAGACAGAGCACCCGGGAGTCGGAGCAGCGAGGGGGCGAGGTAAGTACTTGTATTTTTTTTTTTTAAACCCTTCCTATAACCTGCCTATGGGGGATATTTACCTGCCTATAACTACCTATGAGGGGACCTATACCTGCCTATAAGTACATATACCTGCCTATAACTTGCCTATACCTGCATATAACCTGCCTATAAAAACATATACCTGCCTATAAGGACATATACCTGCCTATAACCTGCCTGTTACCTGCCTATGGGAACAACCCTGCCTATAACCTCCTAGGGGGGAATATATCCCTGCCATAACTTGACTATGGGACAAATATCTCCGGGGGGAAATTTACTGCCTATACCACATAGGGGGGACAAAAACCCTGTCATCCCTGCCTTTTGGGGGACATATACCTGCCAGGGGAAAACATAAATTGCCTATACCTCCCTGTGTAATTTTATTGGTTCCATTTTTATTTTTAAATTACAGTACCCTGCATTTCCACCCGGGTTTAACTAGTTAAAAATTTTTTTCCCAGTTTTTTTGGCAAAAGTGGGTGCCCGACTTATATCCGGGTCGGCCAAACTCCGTTTAAAGAAATTATATAAGTGGGGTTTTAGCGTCCGAACAGGTGGGCAGCGGGGCTCAACAGACCGAAAGTGACACGGGAGTAAAAATTCAACCAGGGCTTCCTGGGTTTTTTACAGGAAAAAAAAAAAAAACACAACGCCTTAAAGTTCGGGCCAAAAAAACCCAAACAAAATGTTTGCTCCGACCTGCCTATACGAGTGGCCTCTGTCTTCATCAGACCGTCTCAATGTGGTTTCCCCTCTACAGCAAGGTCCACGGGAAACAAAACCAAAGCCCCCCGGGCCCCAGGCTTTATAGGCCTAATACCAGCCTCACCGGGGCTGGGAGTGGCCACCCACCCTGCTTTTTTGACCACCCAGGAAAAGCCCCCCCAAAGACTAAGGGGTTTGGAACGCTATACAATACTGTGCAGAAACAAGGTTACGACCCAACTGCCCGGCCTTCCTTCACCGAGCCCGGGCCCCGTGACACACTTCGGTCCAAGGCTTCCAACCAACATAGGAAAGTACCCGGGGGGAAAAATCCCTTTCCCTCGCTACACCGCCTGCCACCTTCTCCATACCCCCCCCTCTTTTTCGACCGGGGGGTTGGGGGAAACACATTGGCCACCATACAGTGTGTTTCGGGAAAAGCATCCGCATTACCCTGAAAACCCCCCTGCTCTTTTCCCCATAAATTTTTGAAATTTGTAAGAAGGAACCCCCTTTTTCCCTTTTTCCTTCGCCTGACAAAGAAATTAAGGAAGTGACCGGATTAACCCGGGAAGGGGTTGGGCCCAACAAATAAATTTAAGGGACTCGAGGGCCCTTTTTAAGGGCCAAGCACTCTCGCCAACGATACTGAGTTTTTTCCCAGCGGGGGTGACTTCCTACTTGGGTGGGTGCCCGGGAAGTTCCTCTCCGCTATCTCCTGGGACAGCAGGGCCCCCACCCCCACACAGACGCATCCTCTGCACAATGAACTCCTTTTTAAATTTGGGGAGGATTAAATTTGGGCGTGTACAGAAGCCATTTTAACCCGGGAACGCCCCCTCGCCTCGGGGGTTCCAAGTAACCATGCCCCAAACTTACGGCCGTGTCAGATCCCAAGTGCCGCAAAAACTACGAAGTTCGAATAAATCGCCGTAGACCCCCAAAATACCTAGAAAACCCCTCCCCTGCCTTTTGTTGTGGGCGTGGCCACCCCGGGATAGCTTGCACTTTATTTTTTTTGGGGTTTTATAATACCCCTACCGATCACAACCCCAATAGGGGGCTTCCCCAAAACCCTAAGGCGACTTTTTTTGTTTCGCTGTTAGCCCCTTGCTCTCAGGGAATTAAGCACGCCTGTACCTTTGGGGGTAGGGCTGTCCCTCCCACTAAATATAATGATGTTGTCCAGTACTGACGCATACCGAGAGGGGGCTGAGGACAACATCCATCAACCGTTAAAAAGTTGCCGAGGCCCCATGCAAACCAAAGGGAAAGCAGTTAACTGGTACATGGCCCCCTTTTGGGCAAAGGCTTTTTCTCTTTAGCCTACATAAGGGAACCTGCCAGTAGCCCTTATTTAGGTGTAGGGGGAAAATACCTAGCAGACCTACCTCTCAATTAGTCTCTCCCCGGGGCGGGGGGTAGGTCAAATTTTGACCCCCTTCGTTAAGCTTCAAAAGCATCAAAAGGGGGATGGGCCCCAAGGGGGTTTTTGTTTTTCAAAATTTGGGCTTGGACCACTCACTTCTGGACCCTCAACCTCCGGGGCCCCAACATTTCGGGACTTCCCGTTTAAGCTCGCTGCAAGCCCGGGCCCCCGGTACGTTTTAAATTGAACTTTCACCCCTGGATCCGTTAAAAAATGTCATGTTTGATGACTTTTGTACTCCTGGAAATTTCTGAAAAAATCAAAATTGCATTGCACAAACTCCCTGTCTCCTTTTCGGGGACTTGGACAAGTTCTGACACCACACTTCGGAATCCACACGGGGGGTGTGACCGCACTAGGGCTCCCGATCCTTCCAGGCTTAAAGTTTACGTGGTACAGTTTTCGGGGTTTACTTTCTACCGGCGGGAACTTTTATAATTTACCTCTCCCCCCTTTTTCGATTATTTCAAAAGGGCCCCCCTCCATTTCGCCAAAAACCTACTTTCTAGCGTGGGCCCCAAAATACTAATACCCGACCCCGGGGTTAATTCCCCCCTTGGGGGACCTTTATAGCCCCTCTTTGGGCTTCTGTCCTGCGTAAAATTTCCCTCACAATGGGCATGACCGCGCAATTGGGTCCTGCTTTGGGGAGAGTGCTAAATAACACTTTTGTAAGATGGACTCTGCTCCCAGTCCCTTTGGCAAAACAAAAAGGGCCCCTAGGACACTCCCCATAACCAACTCAAAGGGGAAACCCCGTTGACGACTGGGGGACTTCACCACAGAAAACATTAAATAGGGCAGCAGACAGCCCCCAGTCCTTCCCATCCTTACTGACCACTCCTTAAAATATTTTAGCGTCTTGTTTTAACCTCTCAACGAGGGCCCCGGCCGGGGTGAAAAATGATGTACCAAGTCTTAATACAAAATGTTTTTTATAACTCCTTTATGACTTTTTTACATAAAAGGGAGTTCCTTGGGCCGAAGGATTTCCTCGGTATACCATACGGGAAAAAAACTGAAAAAGTTCCTTGCAATACCTTTTGGACAGGTATTTCGCAAAGGGCTCCTCTGGGTAACGGTGGGGTAATCAACACCCCCCAAAATGTATTGAGACCCCCTGGGGACTTTACAAGGGGGGCCAACCAAACGATGGCCACCCCTCAAATGGGACCTCTATGATGGGGAACGGTACAAGGGGGCTACGGAAGTGGGATGGGGGCGTTAAAAATGACCCTCCCCGGGGGGGGACCACAAAACCCTTTTTAAACCCAACATTGGGTCCCTGGCCAAAAAAAAAAAAAGTTGGAGGGGCGCCCTTGGGTTTTTTTTGGTTCCAGGTGACCCCCCCGCACTGTTGTGTCAAGGGCCATACCATTTTTTCGATACAGCTGGGGGACCCCCACTTTCCCATGACCTGCCCCCCCGGGGCTTTATGACTTTAAAAAAGCAACCCGGTTTACTCCCTTTGGGGGGAAACTCTGTATCGCCCCGGTATTGGGGCTCCCCTTTTTCCACCTTAAAATTTTCCCCCGGCTCTCTCTTTGGGGGGATCTCTAAGCTGGGTGGTTTTCCCAAAATTAAACGGGAGGAACCAGCAGCATAGCAGCCCTCTTTCCGGGCCTCATCTCCCTGTGAACACCTCAGGGGAAAATTTTCCCACTCCTGGGGTCACCCCTACCCCTGAACGAAAACCTCGGGGCAAAGGTCCGGGTAAACCGAAACACAGCAATATTACTTCAACCTTAGGGCTTTTCAGATGGGGCCCCTAAGTCCCGAAAAAGGGGAAGTCCTTCCCGGATCGCGGTGTAATTAAGGGCCGAAAACCCCCCCCACTTCAGGGGCGACCCCACAAGGGGGCTCTATTTTACAACCCGCGGTAAGAAAACCCTTGGGTCCCCATGGACACTTAGCCCCCAAACGGTTCCCCCTTTAGGGGTTGGGGGTCAATCAAGCTGGCGGAAAACCCGTGTACCAGGCCCCGGATCCAACAGAGCATTATGGATAGCCCCTTTACCTTAATGCACACAGGGGCGACCAGTCCCCCGAGGGAGTCTTTCAACACACGGGGCGCGCAACGTGACCTTCCCCCCTAACTTAGTCCCACCCAGGGTCTTGGTTAGGGGGCAGTTTTCGGCCAATTTCCAGGGCCAGACATTTCCAACAAAGTTGGGGCCCCGGGCTCCCGAGACTCTCCCGGGCCCGGACTTTCCACTGGAGATTTCCCCTCCCCATTGGACTCCCTTCGCGCTCCCCCCCCCCTTTGGGAACCTCTCACCCCCCTGGGGGAAAGGGACAGTCTTAAACCCAGACCCCCAAAATTTTCTGTTCCCCCGGGGTTACGCCAAGAGGTACATTCGTAGCAAAAATCCTCCTAGCCGCTACCTCTCAACAGGTTTACAGGTCCTGCTCCTTGGGGGCGCCTTGTCCCACCCGCGCTGGATCTCAGAGGCAGACACGGGTAAACTTTCGAGAACACCTTTTCTACCATCGGCTTCGTAGACCCTCCGGGGTAGCCACTTCTTCCCCCAGGTGGGCAGGCGTAATCTGGAGCGCCTGGCAGCCGGGCCGAAAAAGTCCCAAATTTTAACCCCCCGGGCCCCCCCATGGTGGTACCCCCCCAAATGGCTAGGATCTCTCCTTTTAACTTTAAAATCTGGGGATCTTGCTCGTGAGATCAAAGTATTCTTTTTTGTGGGTCCCCGGGTTTAAAAGGGGCGCCCCCACCCACTGAGGCATGGGTAACTTCTCCCCGCTCCGCACCCTCCCAAAGACCTAGGTAGGCCTCAACCGCGTAAGCGCAAAAATTTTTCATGGACGACTGTACCCTCGCACGGGGGGCGAAATCGAACTTGGCGACCCCCCTTTAAAAATTTTGCCCCTGCCAGACTTTCTATTTGGGGCTGCTTGTTTATATGTTGCTGCTCTTAAGGCGAGGCGGTTAGCCCTATCAGCAGGGCGTTGGGCCTCCTGGGGGTCTCAAGCCTCGTCTGCACCTTTTTCTGGTTCGCCGCATTAGTTGAAGGTTTCTTTTTTGCGGTCAGCTGTTTTTAAAATTTTCCCCCCTTGGGCGTCTCTGTTGCTGCGCACTGCACTTTAACCCCGGACATAGTTCCCCAGCATTTCCAGATACTTTTCAGGGGGCGTTGCCCGTACAACGGTTTTTTCGCAAAGCAGCCCAAGTCCTTTAAACACTGTATTCCCCCTTTTAATCGTTTGCCCGCATCCGAGACCCAATGTGGGGGTTACGTCACGAACAGGTAGGCAGCAGGGCTTCAACAACCGAACAGTACACGGGAGTAAAAAATTCAAGTCCAGGCGCTGCCGGGGGGTTTTTCACAGGGGAAAAAAAAAACACAACGCCTTAGGGTATTTTCAATGGGGTATTTGCAAGGGGGTAAAAACGCCCCGCAATTACCCGGTGACCGGGGGGGCGGGACGGGGGACTGAGCAGGGGGCCGCACTTCGCCCCCATTGACTTGGGAATTGCTACGGGGGCCCCTATTTGCGGGTGAAATTCACAGTCAAATTTTCTCCCCGCCCGGCAAAACCGTAATGAAAGGGGGCCTTTTCGGCCCGTAATTGGCGCACTTCGGCGTAATTACGGCCGAAAAACGGCCCCTTTTTTGCCGGGAACATGCCTTTTAAAATTCAGGCCAAAAAACCCAAACAAAATGCTTTTCCGGCGAGCTCGCCTATACAGAGTGTTTCCCCCTTTTTGCACTATCAAACCCCCCAAAATGGTTTTTCCCCTTTCAGCAGAGGTCCACAGGGAAAACAAACACAACCCCGCAGGCCCGTTTATAGGCCAATACCAGCCTCACCTGGGCGTGGGAGGGCCACCCACCCTGCCTTTTACCCCCAGGAAAAGCCCCCCCCAAAAACGGATTGGGAACCGTAAAACAATACTTTTGTCAGAACATACGTTACGACACCCAACTTCGGGGCCTTCCTTTACCACCCAGGCCTCCGTACAGCTTCCGGTCCATAGGCTTCCTAACGCCACATAGGACAGTACCCTAGGGGAAAAATACCTTCCCTCGGCTACACCACCTGCCACCTTCTCACAATATATATATGTCTACATTGATAGATATAAATATATATAATTAATAGGTACAATTAAATGTTGCCTATACATTTTTAGACATAAGATTGTCATTGGATTCCATCACAAAAATCCCATATAGGTGGTTAGGTTTAACTAGAAATGAAGTTGGTCTTTAAGGGTTATAATGTTTCATAACAATTACTGTTGCTTGAATGGGGCATTGTTCAGTTTGAAACAGGTTTAACCGAACTTGTGAAAAAATTTGGGTTCGCTACGTCCAGAACCCAAATTTTTTCTCTAATCCTATCCCTATCCATAACCTCAGCCCCAAATTAGGATTATAGTTGTTTAAAGAATTAGGGTGCATCCAAACAGCAAAAAAAGCAGAAAATGTCGGTCAGATTCTGATTAAAGAATCCGGACTGTACTTTGACATCTTTTACGTGGTTTTGGGGGACGGTTCTGTCCGTGGTCAACCATTGACATATACATCTTCTGCCCGAAAACCAGACGGAAGAATGAACATGTTCTAAGTTTTTCGGAATGCTGGTGGTGTAAAAAACTGTCCGGCAGAAAATCTATTCAGTGGGGACTGCTGGACAGATTTTCTATTAAAGTCTATCAGGATGGTTGACAGTCAGTTTACAGAGGGCTTTCAAATCCATAAACCAACTTTAAATTTTTAATTCTCCCTTGGGGACGTACCCTTTTAGGGGTTTAATTTACCAGTTCGGTGACCAAGTACTCCTATTGTGGCCTAATTTCCTGTTTGACGCCTTGTCTGACATCACTCTGGTTTTTTCACCATGGGCCCAATGTTACCTTAACTGAGTGTGAGGGATGCTATGTCCGACATCACCTCCAGTTACCATACCCTTAGGTCTGTGGTAAAGCAACCGGAAGTGATGTCAGTGATGTTGGGCCAGAAGTTAGGTCACAATGGAAGCGTTGCATCATAAGCCTGCTTTAAACAACCCTAACTCTAACTTAAGGTTATGGTTGATCTTTTCAGTTTTTTTGTCGGTTTTTGCCCAAAATAGATTTGTGCGGATCTGAATCAAACTGCTCAGATTTGAGCTAAATTTGAATTTGACCTGAGTCTGAAGTGAAACTCTATTTAAAAGAAAAGTACATTTTATTTAAGTTGCAGGTGCTTTGACAAACATATCATAAATAAAACTTGAAGGGGTTTTCTCATCACTGGATTTCGCTGTTTCTGTCTGTTACAGCTTCAAATCCAGGAGCATGTCTCTCCTCCCAGTAAATGTGTCTTCCCTCATTGAAGACCGGTGACATCATCATTCTATGTGAGCAGTGAAAGGGAGAGGATGCCTCAGTTCTGCAGATCTCCTGCTATGGTTCTCATGTCTGCAGACCTGTCAGCTCCATCCCAGGCTGCACAAGCTCCTTGTAATCAGAATACCTGCATCGGTGTAAGCAGTTATACATACAGCCTTAACTGATGAAACAAATTTGAGGAATGCACTCTGGGCCCTCCTCTATTATCAGGCAGGAGGTAGAGGAGGAGCAGGCTATATAAGGCTGTGTTATATGGGTGATGGGAACAGACTGTATAAGGCTGCATTATATGGGGGGAGAGTGAATCTAGCAGCTAGAGACTCAGTAATTGACCAGATCCTTCCCATATTAGCTGGGACATGAGCATTTCATTTTCACTTTCATTTTCCACAGCTCAGAGGGGAGTAAGCACAGAGTGCAGGCAGCCAATCACAGTACAGGGGGCATGTCCCAACAGGTTGAATGAAATATCAGTCAGCCAATCACAGAAAATGGGACATGGCCAGACCCCCAAGTTGCAGTTTTAGGTGTAAAACACAGAGCTGCTATACTAAATGATTTTGGTAATACAGACCAATTGCAACAGATTATTGTTACTGTCCTCATCATTAGAGATATGATCTTTATAGTGAGAAACCCCCTTTAAGCAGGCCAGGAGAAAAGGAGTCCTTTTACATAAGATTGCAAGAAACTGAACTAATGAATTTCATGGCTCAAGATACTGTTGGATAGTTAAAAAGACATAAAAGGGACTCTTGGATGAGTTATTAGAGACCAGGGTGAAATATGTTATTCTTGCACAAAGGCACTTAGGTGTCTATATCTGACTTTCAATGATGTTCTTGTTGATTGCCTGTCCTTACCGGAAATAAGCTGTTGATGCTTTTTTGGTTGATTTTCATAAAAAATAGATTTAGGCGAACTGCTCAGATTTGGGCCAAATTTGACTTTCACCTGAATCTGGAGTGAATGGCTAAGTCCGCACAGCACACAAAAACGGTCGGATTTTGAAACCGCTGAAAAGCCCATAGACTTTAATACAAAATGTGTAGTCTACACGGGTCGTTTTTTTCTGCTGGTTTTCTGGCACTGGCGGATTTCGGAACATGTTGTAAAATCTGCCAGCGTTTTGCTTTTTGCTGTCAGTTTCTCGTACATTCAATTGTACGGGCCGATGGCAAAAGAACAAAATCCGACATCTGTTTTTGCAAAAACAGGGACAAATACCTGTTATTATGCATCGGACAAAAGGCCATCGGCTTTCTGACGGTTTTTGTCCTATGCTGTGTGCTTGAAGCTTAACACTATTAAGAAAAAAAGTATTTTTTATCTCAGTTTTTGACTCCACCGGCAAACATCATACGTACAATTTAAGCAGCAGCCCAGAGGCTCAGAAGAACAGGGGTCTGCTTCCACTCTAAAAGCTGCTAGAAGCTAGAGTATGAGTTTGCATGTAAGAGACTGGACTAATGAATTGTAGGGCTCATATTACTGGTGGACTCTTGGATGAGTTGTTAGAGAAGCAGAGTAAATACATTATCCTTGCACAAGGGCCCTTAGGCATCTATATCTGACTTCCAATGATGTCCTTATTGGATTGCCTGTCCTTGCATGACATAAGCTCTGCCCTCTCCCTGGGGAACATAGGGTTAACAGCTAGAATGTCTTTGAATTTCCGCCATGAGCTGCACCTCTGGGTGTATGGTAATGTTGTGTCTTTGTATCCTCCGAGCTAGAAACGTGCTTCGCTGTGATTCATATGTGATTCCTTTCTCAGGCAGCAGCCTATCACCAGCGGGCATCACGCCGAGGCATAATGATTGGGTATAGCTTTCCTCTGTCAGCGTTTTGCAGCATGGTATAGTGCTATTACAGATGTGTGATGTTGGCTTCTCCCAGTGTGGCAACTAAAAGGATTACAATTACAGCCTTGCTCAATCCTTACTCATCATTAACACATTGTATGGCTTCATTTATCAAAAATGACACCACTTTGCAAGCAACGCGCCTTATGCACCAGGTTTCTCTCACCCTAAGGGTAAGCTCCATGACAAAATTTGTTGCAGAAATGTCTTGACAAAAAACGTTCATTTGTTGAATTTTTTTTTTTTTTTTACCGTAAAAGCACATGGATTTCTGAAAGCTCCATCAATAAATGAACATCCTAGAAATTTCTCCCGAGTGAAATAGACCTTATTTTTCTTTGTGCGTGCCATTAATCACATGCACAACTGGGGGAAAAACGTTTATTGGAACGAATCAGTCATCTTTATGGAAAAAATTATTTCCAACTTAAAAATTTTGGGGAACATAGGGGTTTGCGGGGGGCCCAAACTACGGCCCCGGGCCGCATGTGGTCCCCCGAGGATTTTTACCGCCCCCCCCCCGCCATCCACCGCCAATTTTGAGGTGATGTGGAAGGCCCCGCGGTGGCAACCCCCTGTCCAAAAGAGCCTGCTAAAACACTGCTAAGCGGGCCCCCTGAAAAGAAGGCGAAGGGGGGCCTTTTTCACCCTCCCAAAGGGGAGGTGCCGTGGCGGGTGCCCGTGAGGCCCATCACAGCACGCAATTTTTGGTGCATTTTGGGGAAATTGGGTGGGGGCGGGGCACTCTGCAAGGAGGGAGGGCCTGAGGGGGGGACACTTACAATTAGGGAGGTACCTGTAGTGATGATGTATGTTAGCCCCCCCGTCACTCACCACGGGCTCCTCCCCATAGATTGTAAGTGTCCCCCTCCCGTCCTCTCAGGGCCCCCGCACCCACCCCCACACAGCTTTCCCCGCCACAGGAAAGGGGCAAGGCAGAAGCCCCCTCTCCGAAAATCAGGGCAGGACCCCTACCCACCTGTGATCAGGGCAAGAGCCCCCTTATGGGGGCGGGAGAGCCCCCCCCCCACCCTGATCGGGGCAAGACCCCCCTTATGGGGAGGGCTATAGGCAGGGCAGGAGCCCCCCCACCCCCCCTTTTGTCAGGGCAAAACCCCCTTTTGGGGCAGGGCAGGAGCCCCCCACCCCCCTGCTGCATCAGGAAAGACCCCCTTTTAGGCAGGGCAGAAGCCCCCACCCCCTCTGCATCGGGGAAAAAACCCCCTTATGAGGAGGGCGGGAGCCCCCACCCACCTGCTGCATCAGGGCAAGAGCCCCCTTTGAGGAGGGCAAAGACCCCCCCCCCCACCTGCTGAATCGGGGCAAGAGCCCCCCTTAGAGGCAGGGCAGAACCCCCCCCACCCACCGCTGCATCAGGCAAAGCCCCTTTTAGAGGCAGGTCGGGAGCCCCCCACCCCCCTGCGCATCAGGGCAAAACCCCTCTTAGGGGCAGGGCAGGACCCCCCCACTTGCAGGCGGGACCCCCCGCCGAGGCTTGAGTCCGGACAGCCGGAAAAGGGGGCCTATTTGGGCGGACAGGGTAACCATTTTTTTAGAACCCCTATAATTATTATGATTGTAATGTACTTTCCCAGTCCCTGTTGCATGTTTACTTTTTTGGGGGCTGGGGGAAAGCTGGGTGAAGACGTTTGTAAAGGCTCACAAAGTTGGACACATTTGTTATAGATTCCACATTTTCCCAATACAAGTTTTTTAGTTTGGTGGTGATTATTTGGCCCCCCTCCCTGAATTTTCAAGACTTGTCATTGGAGAGCTGGAATCTATAAAATGGGTCAGCAATGGGGTTTACAAATGTTTCTTTGGGGCGACCAGCAAGGTATACACCGATAAAAATCCCCTATTGGGAAAAGTGAAAAATTAAAAAAAAAAAAATAAAAAAAAAAAGGGAAAAAACCCAAAAAAAAATAAAAACACGTACCCGCCCTTTTCCCCCTTTACAAACCCCCTTGCCCCAAAAAAAATTTTAAAAAAGTATGCATGTTTGGTATCCCGCGTGTGTAAAAACTGCCCATAAATCTTCATGTTTTTTTAACCCCCCACGAGAACTGGTAAAAAAAAGTCACAGAATTTTGATTTTTGTTTATCCCCCCAAACACTAAAAGGATTAAAAAGCGATCAAAAAACCATATAAATCCAAGGGCACCAAGTAAAAGGGGTCTCCCCAAAAAAATAAAACCTACACATCTGTTACGAAAAAAAAAAATGTTATGGGTATCAGAAGACAAAAATGCTAAAAAAAATTTTTTTTCCAATAAAATTTTTTTAATTTAAAAAAAACTTCCCAAAATAAAAACTAATAAATTTGGGGATTGCCGTAAAGCATCGACCACAAAGTAAAACTTTTTTAAAAAAAATATTCCGGGGGCTCCAATGGTCTAGGGACCTGAAAAATGGCCCCCCGTCAAAAAGTTTTTGGGGCCCCAGGTTATGACAATGATGGGCCCTTTTTGAATGACCAGAGAACCTAAACCAATGCAGGGGCAGAGGTGAATCACTACTGGACCCCGCAGCCCGAGGACCCAAAAAAAACCCTTTTGCCCCCATAAGGAGATACAGCATTGGTAGCGGGGGGGTGGGGGGGGGTGGTGGTCCATTTTATTTTTGCACAACCCCCCAAACTTCAAGACCCTTTTAGCAGATGTGAGTTTGGGGAAAATAGATTTTTGGACATTTCTAAAGTACAATGAGGGAAAGGGGTGCCCTTGAAAGTGGGAATATTAGAGGGGATTATTTTCATGTGGGGGACATTTTGATTATAAACCCAGATCCCTTAACACGGTTTGACATTACTGGTCAGTAGTGTTTTTCCCCCCCATGAACCTCACCCACAGCTCCATGTGAAAACGTACGCGGATAGATCTGGGGTCGCACCTTCTCAAGCAATGACAGGTCACATGG
>JAODAL010068738.1:0-16679 GCA_025379985.1 Phyllomedusa bahiana
AAAAGCAGAAAAAAAAACAATCAAAAGCTTCTGTTGGATCTCACAATAATAATACATTACAAAAAATATAATTATTAATAAATAACCACAAATGAAACTCTAAAAATAAACGAAAACAAGCAAGGAGTCAAAATGACTCCTTTCAGTAGTTCTAGGCGGGGTCACGAGTCCAGTAGTCCTAGTGTTAAGCTGCTCTCCACATCTGCGTAGCTGTCAGTGGGACCTTTCTGCAGACTCCGAAATTTCCTGCGATACACCTCCGGAGTGAGGTGATATTTCATGACCAGAGCTCTCTTTATGGCGTCATAGTCCCCGTCCTGCTCTGGTGGGAGGTCCGAAAAAACCTCCAAGGCTTTGCCCCTTAGTCCTGGGGTCAGATATCGTGCCCACTGGTCTCTGGGCAGATGATATTGTCTGCAAGTCTTTTCAAATCCTCGTAGGAAAACATCTAAGTCCCCATTCTTTTCCATCACAGGAAAGTGTTCTAGTCGGGGTTTCAAAGGGTTTGTATCCTGGGCATGAGGCCGTGGCAAAGCCTCACCCCTTTCAAGTTGTGCCAGCTGTAGCTTGAGGTCCCTCTCAGCTTGACGCTCCGCAGCCTCTCGCTCTCTCGCTGCTTGGCGCTCGGCCACCTCTCTCGCTGCTTGGCGCTCAGCCGCCTCTCGCACGGCCTGGCGTTCCGCAGCCTCTGCCTGTTGGTATTGCAGGATAAGTTGTAGGCGCACATTAGGGTCACAAGCGCCAAGTTGCTGCAAAGCCATGCCCAGAGCAGAGTCCATGCCTCCCTGAGAACTGCCGCTGCGGGTGTCCTCAGGGGAAATTATTTCAGGAGCAAATTCCGTCAATTGGACCTGTGCGTTGTCAGTTTCGTTCTCTGACGCCGTGTCCAGCTGCTGTAAATCTTGCTCCACGAGCTCACGGATCAGCTGAACCTTTGTCTTTGCCGCCGGATTAATATCTCTCTCCTCACATAGGCTGATGAGATATTCTTTGTTTTGCTTCTTATACAGGGCTGCCATCTCCACACAGCACCCTTTGCCAAATAAAAGATAGAAAAGAAAAACGGGGAAGGGAAACTGATTGTGCGTATGTCAAGTAAGCACTGCGTTAGTTCTTGTAAGACTGGTGTAATCTTCACAAAGATACAGCCAGTCTTTTAGTGCAGGGAATAATTGCTTAAACCAAGCACTAATGCTGCAATAAAAAGAAAAAATATCCCACCGCTCTGCCACCAATTTGTCACGTACACGCTCACCAGCACGTGACTGGGGGCCACTGTAATGGGGTAGAGTTATCTCCACTTGCGCTCACCTCTCAATCAGGTAGCGAATCAAGCATAAATCGCACCACAAGACAGTTCCAGCACCCCAAAAATATACGCTGCCACCACCTTCCTTCAATAATCAAACAAGGAATCTGATTCCTAACAGATATTCTAAAAACACGTAAAAAATGCTTACCTCACTGCTCTATAGCAGCTACAAAAATAAAATACACTCCTTCAAGGAAATGGATCCGTGCAACAACAAGAACTTACGTATTAATGGTAACTTTAATATGAATATTAGGTACAATGCTTACATGAAAACACAATAACAATGACATACGCATCAATCAGTTATGAAAATAAAAAGGGAGAAAATGAGAAGAATTCACACTTACAGTTGTTTCAGATCAGGTCCCGGGGGAAGGATGGAAAACGGGACACAGCTCAATCCAGGATTGACCCCCAAGCTATGAACATCTACTAGAGTCCGGGAACATGTCTTATAGGGCCAAACCCCTGTCCAGGTTTCTCCCTCCTCTCTCATATTTGCCTACTCTTTTACTGGCTGAAATTATGATGAGGTGGGCGGACACCTGATTGTCTTATGAGGGTTGTTGCGTACTATCGCCACGAGATGGCAATCACGGACTGCGCTTCTGCTGGGGGCAGATCAATGAAAGTGTTTATTGTGGCGGGGTCGTAGGTTATCAGGTATCCGGGACAGCTTGCATATATAAAGTGGGCCATAAAATGAATAAGACCCATGTTATCTAAACAATTCAGTAATTAAACAGTCAAAATGCTGGCTGAGGATCTGCAGGCCCATGCTACAAATTCTCTCCAGGGGTGAGGTGGGGGGGTGGTATTCTAAGCTACAGGAATTCTGGACTTCACAATTTAAGAAATGGTTTAATGACGAATTAAAATACATTTAATTTTCAGTTTACTACATTACACCATGATTGAAGTAATTATACAAAAGTGTATGAAGTTTAAAGTTTATTAAATTGAAGAAAAAATTGCTACATTGGAGTGTCAAAAGATTTGTACAGCCTATATATGATTTTATGAATGGACATGTGCAGGCCCATCTGAAGTTTGCCAATGAACACCTGGATGATTCTGTGAGTGATTGGGAGAAGGTGCTGTGGTCAGATGAAACAAAAATTGAGCTCTTTGGCATTAACTCAACTCGCCGTGTTTGGAGGAAGAGAAATGCTGCCTTTGACCCACTGTCAAGCATGGAGGTGGAAACATTATGTTTTGGGGGTATTTCTCTGCTAAGGGAACATGACTACTTCACTGTATCAATGTGAGAATGGATGAAGTCATGTACTGCAAAATCCAGAGTGACAACGGCCGTCCCTCCACCAGGACCTTAAAAATGGGTCATGGCTGGGTCTTCCAGTGAGACAATGATGCAAAACATATAGCCAAGGCAACAAAGGACTGGCTCAAAAAGAAGCACATTAAGGTCATGGAGTGGCCTAGCCACTTATGGTGGGAGTTGATTTAGAGATGATCTGCAAAGAGGAGTGGACCAAAATTCCCCCTGACATGTGCGCAAATCTCATCATCAACAACAAAAAACGTCTGACTGCTGTGCTTGCCAACAAGGATTTTACCACCACATATTAAATCTGGTTTGCCAGAGGGATCAAATACTTATTTTTCACTGCAAGATGCAAATACATTTATATATCGTATATACTCATGTATAAGCCGAGTTTTTCTGCACAAAAAATGTGCTGAAAAAGCTTATTCTCGAGTCACCCATTAGCGTCCTGGTGCTGCAATGGCCTGAGCACTGGCAGGGATCGCTTCAGCTGTATGCAACTTCTCTGGGAGTGCATACAGCTGAATCTCGAGTTACCAATCAGCGTCCAGGCGCTGCCATGGCCCAGGGCGCCGGTGGGGATCGCTTCAACTGTATGTGAATCCAGGGAGAGCATACAGCTGAGGATACTATTGCGGAGCAGAGAGTGAGCGCTCCCTGCTATGCGATAGGACTCTGGAAGGCCACAAGCAGACAGCATGCTATGTCCCCACGCTGCCTGCGCGTCCTGATGACATCACGCCGCCTGTGCAAGAAGGCGGAGCGCATCCGAGCAGCGAGGGAGAAAGGCGAGTATTTGTATTTTTATTTCTTTTTAAACCCTGCCTATTCCTGCCTATGGGGGACATATACCTGCCTATGGGAGACATATACCTGCCTATACGGGACATATACTTGCCTATATCTGTCTATTTAACTGCTTATACCTGCCGATGGGGGGCATATACCTGCCTATACTTGCCTATGGGGGACATATACCTACCTATGGGAGACATTAAACTGCCTATACCTGCCTATGGGGAGCATTAAACTGCCTATACCTGCCTATGGGGGACATTAAACTGCCTATACCTGCCTATAGGGAACATATCTCTGCCTTTGGGGGACATTAAACTGCCTATACCTGCCTATGGGGGACATTAAACTGCCTATGTAATTTTATTGGTATCCATTTTTAATTTTAAAATTTACCAGTAGCCGCTGCATTTTCTACCCTAGGCTTATACTCGAGTCAATAAGCTTTCCCAGTTTTTGGTGGCAAAAGTAGGTGCCATGGCTTATATTAGGGTCAGCTTATACTCGAGTATATACGGGTAATTTATACACTGATTTTCAGGATTTTATTGTCTATCTCTCAATTTTAAAATTAACCTACACTTAAAATTATAGACTGCTCATGTCTTTGTCAGTGGGCAAACTTACACAATTAGCAAGAGATCAAATAATTATTTCCTTCACTGTACATCACAAGGATCAGAGGCAAGAAGAAGCCTAGGCCTATGACATAATAAGAAACTAGAGGAAGATGGAATTGCTACTGCAGCTGAATATACTAAGAAGCTGTAAATAAGCTGCAATCCCTGATCTGCCATAAAGAAACTGAAGCGAAATGCACAAAAAAAAAAAAAAAAAAAAAAGGAAGAAAACCCATATGCCCTAAATAACCATAACATTTCAGATAAAAATAATATGATATAATGTTATGGTGTTGAAGGTCATTTTTACAGCGAATTTTAGGTAACAATAAGCAGCACCAGTATGGTTAAAGAGGCGCAGATTATAAAGCCAACAAGCTCACTTTGGAGCAAGCAGTAAAGTAATAAGCTGCAGACATGCCGTATAGACGCTCTCATCTTCACAGCACAATTACACCCAGGTGTCTCATCAGCAATAGCAGCTTATTGAGAAGCTCGATGCTCTGAAGGCACAAGCTGGAACACATTGCGGTACAGCTGCGCTGGGGTGGACTTAAGCCTCCTTTGTGTTTATGACCTGGGATCATTGCTGTAGGTTCCTGATAGCAGCTCAGTTGTGAAGTAGTTTAATCAAATATTAAAACTCCAGGCTAAAATGAAAACAACATTTAAACAGAAAATAGATATAATTGTTCTTCATGGAGCCTTTCTTGTTGATTTTCTGTTGTTTTGCCTCAACGTTCACATCTGGGATATTTTGACAAATGGGTCCAGCAGACTAAAAAGTTTTCTAAACTGCAAATCTTTGTATTTCTACAGCATTTCCAGCAGAAACAAATCAATAACTGTATGGAACTGGCTTGAAGGAAATTCCAGCTCTAGTCCCAATTGTTTGTATTGTAGAGAGAATTGTATCTTTGCTTGTTTTTCTTGATTTTTTTGGCAGGCTATATTTCACTGGCAAGCTGTGGATGTATCATATATACCAACTCCTTAATATGTCAGTACACCCTGTATAGTCTCATTCTATTCTAAAAAGATGTGTTCTGTATTTAAACATATAATACAAAATAGAAAATATGCACTAAAATGAAGCCCATCAATATATCATCAGTGGGGATGAGATTCCTATTCCCTAGACACCAGGGGCCACATGTATGAAAATGGTCTAGATCTAAAACTCACTTTGTTGACCATAGCAACCAGTCAGAGCACCCCTCTCATTTTTCAAGAGCACTATATACAATGAATGGGCCCTCTGATTGGTTTTTATGGGCAACAAAGGGAGTTTTAGACCTCGACAGTTTTCATACATGAGACCCAGATGATCATCAGAATGAAGGAATGTAGAACACCAGTCAATGCATTTTAGCTGCAGTACCAGACACAGCCACATGGAATGTAAGTACAAGTCGCTGGACTTGGATAAAGTGTAAAGGTATGATCACATTGTGCAGTGCCGCCGTGGCCAGTAGTCCCAGCTCCAGCGTGCCCACCAATAGCTGCATGAGATGTCGGCAAACTTGTGCGGCCATTGGGGGACGTGGGAGGTTGGACTACCAGCTTCACTGTGTACTCCTACCCTAAATGGTGGTCCTGGAGGTTGGTTCTGCATGAAACTTAAAGGGGTTTTGCCAAGATGTAATGTTGACGTGGGATCCTCCAAAATGGGTATTTAATCACTTTTCTAAATATAGGTCATTAAAAAAGTGATGCCTCTGAGAGCTACAGCATTGCTCAGTCCCCCTTAGTTACCTGACAGTTTACATTAGACACGACCAGGAAACTAACAGGAGCTGATCTGGCCGTGCTTGCGTTGTTTGCACTTCTTATCTGATGACAGGGAACATGAAGGAGCTTGTAAGGGACTTGGGAGAAAAAGCAGTGAATGAGCCTGTGTTTTATGTATGGAGAATCCACTGGTTGTAATGAAATTATTTGAGTAAATATTGCAGATGCTTCCTGCTCCATGGCTCTCTCTCAGCCCCCCTCCCTCTCCCTCCTGACTCAGCATGCTGAGTTAATCTTCTCTCCTGAGCAGATAAGAGGTAAGGAACTCACTTCTTGGCAAAACCCCTTTAACTGCAGAAAAAAAAGAATAAAAAATTATATTATTTTATAACTATTATAATTATATATAAATATATATAAAATATATATGTAATATAAAATTTTATATATTGCAGGCACTTTCAGCATTCTGAAATGGCGGTGAGTGAAAAGATAAGTATTATTCTTTGTTTGTTTGGCAGTTGTAGAATATTTTTAATTGTTTTCATAAGACAGACAACTCCTGTAAGACTGGAGTAAGAACCCTGGTAAAATTAACTTACATCTTCATTTCACCTCCACAAAAAAATACAGGGTTTCCATTATTCCCAACGATGCGATATTGGCTGTACTACAGTTAGCTGCCTTAATCAATTTTTTTTAAAAAGGGACCACAGATCTGTTGCACGACAGGAGCTAACATTGGGCGAGGGACCCAGATACATCTGCTACATCGGAGCTTGCAATTACTGAGCATTTCATGAAGCATTTTTTACTTTTTATTTTGCTTTTGTTTCACAACACCCATAAGACACAATAATTAACAGGAACAGACTCCCCAGTGATCTGTTTTCTGTCAATGTCTTCAGAATCAAGTGCTTGCACTTCCATGGTTTTTAGTATTTTACCTTTCACTGCAGCCCCAATGCAGTTAAATTGTGCAATTAGTTATCTATTGTGAAAGGCTACATATCACTATGGGGATATCAATATTATCAGTTGAATACAGTGCCAGAAACCAGTTGGTGCCCATCCCCAGAGAGTCTGGGAGTTCTGTTATAACAGTCAGTGAGCCTTTTGGGCCCAATGGGCTGTTTGGGAGCTAATAGTCCTTTATCCACAGCAGTTTGACATTCAACAAATAAAAACTAAATAGACTAGCATTTTAAATATAAGTAAGCATAATCCAGCAATACATGTCTGCAGCAATCTTTGAAGGGGTTTTTCCACAAAGCAAACCCCTTTTCTGAGGCCGGCTTGCAGCTTCTTGTATGAGCCAGCCTCAGGTAATGGGGAGATGGTCTTGATTGCGCCTATTGCTGTTTATTAGAGTTCTGAATATAGCTGAATTCACTCCCTCAGCTATACTCGGTATTGCCATAGAAAAGAATGTGGGGAACTACGCAAGCACAGCCAACTCTCAATTCTCTGAGGCCAGCACAGCAAGCCAGCCTCAGAAAAGGATTTTGCTTTAAATTGACTGTCAGTACAGTTCAGCTTAAAATCACAAGTTCACATCCATAAAAAAGTGTAACTTGCTTCTATGTGCAAACATAAAATGCTTATTCTTTTTGGATTGGGTCCTTTATCCATTGCTGGATTATAATATATGTATTGTTGGATGCTGGAAACAACTTCCGTGCATTGATTTCTGCCACTTTTTAAAATCTGCAAGACGGTGAGCAGACTACGGTATATTAAACTGGAATTTTAGTTCCAAATTTTTGGTTTCCATTATTCATATCCATAACACTAGCTAATCGTAAAAAAAAAATACATATATATTTCCCAGGATGCACTAGTCCAGAGCCAGGAGAACTCAACAGACCTTCTAGGAGACAGCTCAGGTTGGCAATGCCATGTTTCTACCAATCGCCCTAAGTGCTTTTGCTTGTACAGAGCACGTTCTGCTAGTGAAACCATCTGGTATTAAAATACTCAAGGGAAACTCCAGTATGGTTTGTGGAACCCTTTCCCTGTCTGTAATTTATGCCTAGCGTCAGTATAATTTTGGAATGCCCCAAAACCCTTCTAATTTCCCCAAAGGGGCGCGTCATGCTTCAATAAATTTTGTACATTCATTGTTTTATTGCAAAAAAACTGTGTTTGGTGGATAACGTACCACCATGCACAAAAAAATTTAAATTATACAGTCATTCTTACTTTGGGCAGGCGTTCAGGAAGACACTATACGCACAACAAGTCACGGGTTTTCCCAATCTGATGGAAACTTAAACTAAATGCTTTATGTAAAAGGGTTCAAAAAAAACGCCCCCTTAAAATTCAGCATAAATTAAAAATTTTTAATGAAACTAAAGTTATGAAAGAAAAAAAGGTTTTAAATTTTTTCCTTTTTTTTTGCATTTTTCTTTATTCGAGCCAGAAGAGAAAAGAAATTACACAAATAAGCTGCAAATCTTGAGCCACGGTGAAAAGAGCTATTTAATTCAAATGCGCTATGCAGCCAATTCAAGTTGATGGTTCTCTGCGTAATTTGAAGTTTTATTTCATAAAGCTGTTTTTCCAAAAACGTAACAATTTTGTGCACTTGCTATAAAATTTTTATTTTTCAAATCATTTGGGGTAAAGACAGCTGCGTCCGGGGGATACTTATAGCTCACCTATTGTACAGTCTCTCAAACAGGGATGGCACAGTACTTCTGTGTTCTCTAATCATAAACCAACCTCTCCAAGTATTAATCAGATTGTTTTAATAGAAAAAGTAAAATTTACCACAAAGAACCAATTTTTTTCGGGCCCCCAGCTCACCCCGGGGGAAATTAAGTATACAAGCTGGATGCCTCTTCAATGATCCCAATTTGGTTCTTTTGCATCTTTCTTGAATACAATTAAACTTGGCTGCTAACTTCATTTTAACATCATAACGGACACAGTGCTCAGTTACAAAGCAAATAGAAGTGAAGTTTTGTATTGCCATATAACACTATTTCTTTAACGCAATTTCTTGGTCGCTCCATCAAAATCCAGTAGATTCACTTTGAAAAAAAGCACCAAATATTATTTAAACACTCCGCTGGAGAAGCATCATGATCCCCAGTAAGCCGGGGTGCCTCCAGTCGGAATGATAAGGTTGGTGCCACACAGTTGTTGTACATTAACCTCCTTTGCCACTTTTGGGGGGACACCCCCCACCCTTTCACTCAGCACTGACTTCCATCAGAAGGTTTTGTAAAGTATTGGCAGCGCAACTCCAGGGGTCACCAGTTTGTTTAAACAATATCAGAGTGAGTTTAGGAACAAAATAGGTGTTCATGAAAAATCTGAAAGAGTGTTATTCGAAGAGGTAAGAAAACTGGGAAAAAAACAAAATTAGCCTTTCTATGGAAGTTGTCCAAAAATGTTGAGGACAAATCATTGATGTCAACATCTTCTTGCATAGTCTACCCCCCCTCTAAAATCCCCAGCATAGGAGGCTGGGAGATCTTACTCAACATGTCAAAGACCTACAAAAAAAAAGGAAAAGTTGCGCGTTTCTCAAGTCACCCTTATGTTGAGCGATTTCGTTGGCTATCGAGATCGAGCGATAGTCGTAGTCGGTGCTACGGAAAAATTTTTTGAAGTGAGCATCGATTATGGCGATTCCCTTAAAACAGGGGAGCAACAACACCTTCATTTTTTCACCCAAACAAGGGGTGGGGAAGCGAAAATTAACATCCACAACAGTCAAATGGATACGTGCTACATCTTAGGGAACACACTTAGGATTTTTAAAAAATCACAGAAAAAAAGTCAAGACCATTACTATCCCTTCTTGCACCACAGCCTGACCCTTTTAAAACCCGCATCACCCACAAATTAAAAATGCCCAAAGGGATATGATTTTAACCCCCATGTTACTTGAAAAATGGAAAATTTACTAACCTGTCCTGGAACGCGCATGACCCCAAACCTGCAGACCCCCAGAATTTTAAAAAATGCCGCAAAAAGGGTCTTTCAACACCCTTTTAGTTTTATGGAATTGACTAACCTGTCCGGACCGCAGTATGACCTTAAAAAACCCGTCTGACCCCCCGATTTTAAAATGCCGGGGAAAAAGGGGTCTGTTAGTCTGTATCTGTTATGTTTTTGTATAATAACGGTATTTTTTCACCCCTTTTATTCACCTTTGGTGACTATAGAATTCGTTTTTAAGATTTACGTGGAAGCTGCGTCAATGAAAAAAAAGCTGGGGGCGCAAAAATCAAAAAAAAACCCAACTGTTTGTTTTCGAGATAAAACCGGTATTTTTTGACCTTTCAATTCACCTGTGGTGAATTGAATTGCTGTTTTAAGATTTACGTGGATGTGCGTCAATAACAAAACTGGGGGTCAAAAGTCAAAAAAACACGTAACTGTATGTTTTCTACATACACGGTATTTTTTGGCAACAAAAAAAACCTGTGCTGACTACAAGATTGCGGATTGTAATTTAACTGCAACTGGGGATATCAACGTCAAGGTGTAATGGGTAAAATTAAAATGAACACATATCTGAAAAGTTACTGATAAAAAAGGGAGTTTTGCACCCAACAAAAGACCGCGTTACTAGAAATATTGTATCCCAATATAAGTTCAGGCTGCCCAATATCCCCCGAAATATTTCAAAAAGCAAATGTTAATAATAAAGATTTCCCACTAAAAAATGCTACACTAAGTCTTGGTGAACTTTTTCCATGTTTCTTTATACTAGAGCTTGTCTGTGTTGCGCCGCGGGGCCCCCCCCCTGCTCCTCCCGCTGTGAATTTACAGCGGTAGAAGCTGCTTTAAATTCTCTAGCTAACTACATAAAATCTTCAAATCTCTAATCTAACTAAATTGGAAGGATCACAGCTAATAGTAGAGGTTTCTCTGTGCAGAAATAGACTAATTTCGCTGAGCTGTTTGGCCACAGGCAGAGCGCAGGTCCTATCCCTATGAGACGCTGAGAGACACTGAGGCTGAAACAGGAAACGCTGTTCTATGTAAAACGAGGTCATGTGATTTTTCCAGCCAATCGCAACCATACACATCCCAGTCATGACGTCGCACACACATCTCACCCTGCTCTCTTCTGTAATCTGATTTGCTGGCCGCCAAAATTACAGGAAGCGCCGAAAAAGGCGCGATCTTAATAGATGATGCACAGATTTTAACCTTAATTATCGCATGATCTGGAAATTTCGATCACCATAAAAACCTTGCCGATTTCAACTTTGTCGATAAAAATCGCTCAACACTAGTCACCACCATTCAGGACCTTGAATCGAGTGATATGAAGAAAACAATCAGATACTGTTACTGGTTCCAGGCGTTTGTGAAGGAAAACATCCAACATGAAAATGTTGCTATTCCCCCAGACATGATCAGGAATATGGAGCACAACTAAAATGTGTCTGGCAAAAAATGGAGCTCACTTTCAGCATCGCATGTAATGCAATTGTTACCCAATCCAAAGTACTAGTGTACTTTTTGGTTTCCCTAAAGGGTCATAACAGTACACTCTTTTGTTTGAATCCCCTGAGAAATCTAAATCTCTGAATCAAGTGTTAAGAGTCCTTTCTTAACCCCATCCCGACTTGGGCGTAGCATACCCCCTAGCGGGAAGTGACTTTCCCGCAAATGGACGTATGATCCCCCTGGCGTCGCGCGGGGGCTTGCGGGCGAGCCGCGCGCGATGCGGATGGAACCAGCGGAAAAATTACCGCGGCTTCATGCCCCTTTCACCCCCGGCGGATGACCCCCGCCGCGGGGGAAAAAACCCATCATTACCCAGTGCATGGCCGCGAAATGAGCCCAGGCGGAGGAGTGAGCCCCCTCTGCCTACGATCGGCGAGGCAAGCGCACAGAGCGCTCGCCCGTCTCCTCCAGACTCCCGGATGCGTTGAATGCTCGGGTAGTTGGTGACGTCACCATGCCCCCAATGCATTTGGGGCATGGTGTCACTATTGCCTGGCGACCTAGCACGCTTAACGCTGTGCAAGATCGCCCTTCAAACAGAAATTCTAAGATTGTTTTTCCCCCCGTGGGGTTTTGAGTTAAAACCCTCACGGGGAAAATTAAAAAAATGTGAAAAAAGAAAAAAAAGAAAAACAAAACAAAAAAAAAAATTAAAAAAACAATACACTGCCCTTTTCTCTTTACAAACCCAATCCCCCAAAAAAAAAGGATAAAAATAAAT
Organism: Phyllomedusa bahiana; assembly: GCA_025379985.1. Lineage (NCBI taxonomy): Eukaryota > Metazoa > Chordata > Amphibia > Anura > Hylidae > Phyllomedusa > Phyllomedusa bahiana. The sequence goes on from JAODAL010068738.1 coordinate 11,946, forward strand.
AAAGTACCCATATTTGGTTCACCGCGTGCGTAACTCCCCCTATAAATCGTCCCACTTTAAATTAAACCCCCGTAGGTAACCCCGGGAAAAAAACAAAAAAAAAAAACAGTCACAGAATTGCGTTTTTTTGTGCACCCTGCAGCACATTAAATGGAAAAAAAAAGCATAAAAAAACTCATATAAACGCCAATTTTTGGGTACCAATTAAAACGTAAGTTATCTCGAAAAAAAAAAGTTCTTACACGTCTCTGTTACAGAAAAAAAAAAATTTTAGGGCTTTCAGAAGACAGCGATGCAAAAAATTTAAAAACCCCAAAAAAAAACACTATTTTTTTTTTTTAAAAGTCTCCAAATTAAAAAAAACTATATAAATGGGGGTATCGCCATAATGTATCGACCCTGAGGTAAAGCTAATGGTCATGGATACTGCCGGTGAGTGCTGTGAAAAATAAAAAAAAAAAAACACTATGGGATTGCAGTATTTTCTTCACCCTCCCTTTCCCAAAAAAGGTTTAAAAAATGATCAAAAAGTTGGCCCCCCCAAAAAATTATACCAATAAAAACGTGAACTCATCCCGCAAAAAAAAACCCCTACACGCTCCGAAACCCGAAAAAAATAAAATGTTTGGTCTCAACTAGGGGCGATGCAAAAAACGTTTTTTTCCCCTTTTTGAAAAAAATTTTTTTATTGTGTAAAGCAGTAAAACATAAAAAAAATCAAATTGGGTATCGCGTAATCGTATGGGGACTGCTGGTAATACTAGATGTCGCTATACTGCACGGGTGAGTTTAAAAATAAAAAAAAAAACATACCGGGAAATTTCTGTATTTTGTTCAAAATGCCTAAAAAAAAACCTTTAAATAAAAAGTGACAAAGCGGCATAGGCCCCCCATAATGGTACTAAAAAAAACATCAATCTCCCACAAAAAAAAAGCCCAAAATCAGCCCCGTATCCCAAAAACTAAAATTATGGCTACAGAAAGGACAACTAAAAACGCTATTTTTTTTATGACCTATTTCTATTTTTTGTAAAAGTAAAAAAACATAAAAAAACTTTTAAAAAAATCTATATCATTGAAATTGTACCGACCCCCTAGTAAAGATATCCTGTCATTGTACTGCAGGGTGAACGCTTAAAATTGAAGCCCAAAAAAAAATGGCGGAACTGCTTTTCCCCCTTTTTTCATAGCCCAATGCAAAAAAAAAAAAATACTTTGGAAAACCTGTGCCCCCAAAAATTTTAACAATACACCCCTAGTTTAGATCTATGAGGCGTGTGGTCCAAAAGGGGTGACTTCTGGAAGGTTTCACTGTTCTGGTTTTTGGGGGCTTTGTAATGGACAGGCCCCACCATAATCTGGTTCCAAAATCCCGTAACCTCCCTCCCTTTTTAAAGCCCTGCCAGCGCCCCCAAAAAGCAGTTTAACCCAAGTAGGGTATTGCCGAATTGGAAGAAATTGCAACAGGTTTTGGGTGTTTTTTTACCCGGTGCCTTGTAAAAAATTAAAATTTTCAGCTAAAAAATTGCAGATTATGGAAAAAATGTTTTTTAAAATTTTCCAGCCAACGCTAAAAATTTTTTTGACCCCCCTGTTGGGGGCGATATGCTCACTACCCCCTGGAAAATATTCCCCTTTAAGGGGGGTTTGTTTCCAATTTGGGGTATTTTTAGGGGGAGTTTATTAATTTTTAGCACCTTAAGGGGGTCCGCAAAACTGAAATGGGCCCCTAAATAAAATCGTAAAGAAAATGGACCCAATCCGTAGGTGCCCCCTTTTGGGGGTTGGGTTGAGCCAAAAAAATGCCTAGGGCCAAATGGGATACTTGAAAAAGGCAGAATCTGGGGGGAACAATTTTTAATTTGCATTTCCCTGACACATTTACCGTATTTCTTGTGAATAAGCATAAAAATTTAAAATTTTTGCAAAAAAAAGTAAAATTTTTAAAAATTCATTCCACTTTGCTTTAATTCCTGTGAAAAACTTAATGGGTTAATAAATTCCAAAAAACGGTTTTGAAACTTTAAGGGGGGGTAGTTTTTAAATGAGGGTCATTTAGGGGGGGATCTAACATAAGGTAAAAACAAAGTCACGTTAGAATGGATGGTCCCTAAAAAATGTGTTTCAAAATTTTGTGAAAATTTGAAAAAATTACTACAAATTTTAGCCCCCTAATGTCGTAAAAAAAAAAAAAAAGACATTTTAAAAAAATTTGGCCAAACTACAGCAGACATATGGTAGATGCTAGTTATAACTATTTTGAGGGAATAACTATCTTTCTTACATGCAAAATTTTTGAATTTAAAATTGGGAAATTTTTCAAATTTTTACGATTTTTTTGATATTTTTCACAAATAAACAAACATTTTTTGGACCAAAAATTTTTATTATCTTTAAAGTAAAGTGTCACGAGGGGAAAAAATCTCGAATACATGGTAGGGTTTAAAAAATGCAAAAAGTTATTCTCCTAAATGAACTGACAATTTTAAAAATGGGGCCGTCAGAGGGCCAAAAATGGCTCGGCGGGAAGGGGTTAAAAGGGGGTTTTCTCATACAAGGATTGCTTTTTATGTTAAAAATCTTGCAAAAAAAAATCACTTTGCAAATATATTCAATACCAGTTTTACCTATTCCCAGATATCCCCACTTGTATGGGGGATAAGCCCTCAGGTCGTATAGCTACAGACCCGTTTGACTATCCTGATAGGGTGCCAGTCTTTTTCTAAGCTAAAGACCTGGTTTCTGAGCCTAGTGGAAGCCAGTAAACAGCCCCAAATTCAAAATGAAAAAAGAAAACAGGACTGAGGTAAAATGAATCAGTGTAAATGAGAAAAACCCTTTAAGTCCTTTTTTGGTTACCGTTCTCCCAAAACCTTTCAGAAAAACACTGACAAGCAAAATGGTAAAGTAGCGAACTTTTTTACTCTTAAAGGGCCCATGTAGAAAAATTCCAGGGCTAAAACCATTTTTTGCCCCCTAGAACAATAGAGCACCCCTTTCATTTCAAGGGGTCTCTGATTGGTTACTATGGGCAACAGAGTAGTTTTGACCTAGACGTTTTCATACATGTGTCTTTTGGCTCCATATTTCACCATCCCTCAGCTTTGAATTGAAGCACCTAATTTTTAGACATCCCCTCTTGGTTTCTATCATAAAATTTTACTTGAACATTTGCATAGTAGTTATGCAAAATTATTGTCATGTAATGCATTGTTATGATTTGCACCCAAAAAACAAAATTTTAAAAAGTTTATTATTTTGTTACTATTTTTTTAAAACCCCTTTTTGGCTTTCGACATGCTTGAATCCTTCTGGGGATGTCTTGGTCAGGTCAGGCTTTTCAACCGAAAAATTTATCCCCCGGTCTCATTCCCAATGTTGGGGCATACTGACGGGGTACGAATACAGCTTTTTCTATTAAGCTGTTAAGCGATACTTCTGGCTCAGGTAAAGCACTTTTAAAGTGGTCTACCTGTTCCAGCAGAAATGTGCCTGGATTTGCTGTACTGTAGCTATAAATGTGTAGCTTCGTACGGTTGTAGTGTGACAGACCTCCAGCACGCTCCCCAATCTCAGACGCATTACAAAGTGCCACGGGTGTTCTTTAATGCGCCTGACATTGCAGTGTGCCTATTTAAAAATATAACGAACAGGGCTGCGTCAGTTTTCGGGCTAAAAAGACGCCAGACTTATGTTGCAGCCCTGTACATAAATGTCGCCATGTGTTGTTCTTTTCATACCCATAGTATTTGAGTGTACGAAATAGCTCATCTTGAATAATACTCATATATAGATCAGCATTCAGACTACCAGATATTTGACCAGACTATTGATCCTGGTCAAATATCCACGCAGACCACGCTGATGTAAACGGTTACAAATGATCTGATGTGACACTTGGTTGCCTCCCACCTCCCATAAACATGCCTGCAGTTCTGTGGCATTCATCATCCGGTTCCACAGGGTATTGTTTATAATGAAGCGGTCATCAGTGTGATAGAGCCAAAGGACATTCACTTCTTTGCCTTTCTGTGACTATTCCAGTCTCTTTGTGGCAACCTGCTGATGACACTCTGTGACACTCTAAGCTTAGAGGCCAACTTCTGTCTGGGGAGCATCTTGCTTGAAGCCTCACACTGGCGAGGTACTGTTGATCAATTGTAAGGTGTTTGTCTTGGTCTCATGATTTTCCCAAAATGGGGAACAGCATGATGGGGGAAAGATGATTAAATCCTAATTTCAATTGAAACCCCTAAATTTATTGGGCGATTCAAAGGGATAAAACACCTGTTGGAAATTTTGCCATTAAGCTTTTTGTTAGAGATCAGCAAATTGTGCAAAAAGTACTGAAACACTGAACAGTTGGACATGTACATTTAAAGGTAAGAGATGGCCTCATTTAGTTTAAATTTAAAAAAATTTCAAGAAAATTTATGTTCATCCCGGAATTTCAACCAAGATCAATTTTCCCCTAACTTTTTGTGAGTAGTGTAAAATTCTTAATTGCATAAGATGACAAATTATTGCTGAAAAAAGTACATTGCCATTAGGAACTACCACTGCCATGGGGTTTTACTTGGTTAGAAAGAATATTTTTGGTAGTCGGGGACATGTTAAATTAACATCCACATAATCCAGAAGCCAAGGTTTACCATCACATTACCAGAGCAACACATGCACGTCGGTTTTCTTCTTTCCCAAAATGCACCCGGGGAAACTTATTCCTGGTACAAA
>JAODAL010068739.1:0-16678 GCA_025379985.1 Phyllomedusa bahiana
TTTTCGTACGATAAGGTATTTTGGCACCAAACAACCTTTTGTGAGTGCTGACAAACAAGATTGCGGATTGAAAATTTAAGTGCAAGGTTGAAAAAAACAGTCACAGGTGTAATGGGAAAAATTGAACACCTTCTGAAATGTATACTGATAAAAAAAGTGGGTTTGCATTAACAAAGAGCCCTGCTTACTAGAAAGTTTTATCCAAATTAAGTTCAATGCCCAATATCCGGAAATACTTCAATAGAAAAACTGTTAAAAAAAAGATATTCCACTACAAATTTACACTAAGTCTTGGTGAACTTTATCCAATGTTCTTAAAGATAAGTTGTCTGTTTTTCGCCGCGGGGCCCCCCCCCCCCTGCTCCCTCCCCCGTGCTTTTAAGCGGTAGATGTGCTTTAAAATTCTCTAGCTAATACATAAAATGTTAAAACTCTAATCTAACAAATTTTGGAAGGATCACAGTAATAGCAGAGGTTTCTCTGTGCGAAATAGACTAATTTCGCTGCGCTGTGTGGCCCACAGGCAGACGACGTTTTTCCCCTATGAGAGCTGAGAGAAACTGAGGCTGAAACGGAAACGTGTTCTATGTAAAACGAGGTCATGTATTTTTCCACAATCGAAACCCATCACACCCAGTCTGACGTCGCAAAAACATCTCACCCTCCCTTAATTCTTAATATGATTTTGGCCCCCAAAATTACGGGAAAAGCCCCCGAAAAGGGCGCGATTTTAAATAGAGATGCTCAGATTTTAACCCTTAATTTCGAATGATCTGGAAATTTTCCCATCACCTTTTAAAAAAACCCTTGCCGATTTCAATTTTGTGATAAAAAATCGCTAAACCCCAAATTACTTCCCACAAAATTTCTGACCCCCCACTGAGGCGGGAACCCTGGTGGCACATACTTGCAGTCTCTCTATACCAACTAGTAGCAAAAAAATGACCCACCTATGCTCTGCCGATGGGGGAAAAAATTTGAAAAAAAAAAAAATTTTTTTAAAAGGTTTTAAAAAAAAATTTTTTATTCATTAATTTTTTAACCCAAAAGGGGGCACAAAAATAATTTTTATAATTAGTCACTTTTCTGCACGGAATACTTTATACAGGCATAGAAAAATTTTTGGGTTGTAAAGGGGGGTTTTTGGGCGGCAGTTTTATAGAAAAAATTTTTTTGTGATTTTATTTGTTTATTTTACATATCTGTTTCCCCAAAATTCAGAAAAAGGGCCTTTTGTGGTTTTTTTTACAAAACTTTTTCCGCTGATATTCGCCTGTAACTATTAGTCAGCAGCTTATTCTGCACGGCCATTTTAAAATGTAGTGCCGAGTAAGATGCCCATAACTATAAAGACAACGTGCAGTCGGCATGAGTATAGTGCTTCCCCCGCCCTCAAAAAAAACCCCAGTGGGGTCCCAGGAGACTGATTTGGGGAAATTGACTGTTACAGCAGTAATTAATGTAGGGTGAGCCAACTGATTATGTCTTCCTATATTCAAAAGCACCGATCCCCCTTTCCTTAGTCCACCATTCTGCATTTGCTTGTAATTAGGTAGCAGAGGGTCTGGTTCCATATTCTTATGTATACATTTGTGTGTATAAAGAGCCTCCTCTTCTCCCCTCTCCTTCATCTCACAATTTGTCTGCTCTGTATAATCTGGTTCCTAGGTGAAAATTCTAAACAGACAATAGCCAGGCATAGGGAAGACACATTGTTTTAAAGAAACATTACAAAGTTTATTATCTTTGCATATGCTATTACTTTACAGGCAGTATAAATTCACCTGTATATATACTTTTTATTGGTGGAAAAAAAAGTTCGGGCCCATTTTCTTTTTGCTTTTGTTTTAATACAGAAAATTTGTATTGATCCCTTTTTTAATTTAAGGAAAACTAAGAATCAACACGGGAAAGAACTGGGGTTAAAGAAATTGCATAAAAAAAATGACTTTTTGTTTAAATCCATTTTTATGTTAAAACTTTTTTTGGGAAAAATTTTTGTTATTTTTTTTTAAATTTTCCTCCCACTTTCGTATTTTTAAAAAATTTTTTAAGCCCTTGCAGTTTTCCTTTTACCACTAAGCCAAATTTAATCGTCTGACATTCCTGCTCTTTTTTGAGAGCTTTTCAGCAGTTGCTCATTATCATAAAAGCGAGTCAAGCTGAAAGGAGACCCCTTGTGTACAGACAACAGGAATCCACCAGTCACAAAGGATTGTCACAGCTCCCCCTTCCCCCCCTTCACAGTAAAACTATCCTATAAAAGTCTATGGGACAAAATCTGTCTTAAGAACCCTTTTGGCATGAAGTGCTGTAAAGTATCTCTCGAGCTGAAAAAGCTGCAAGCAAGAATGTCTTTCCCCACAATTCATTTTATAGACGGCCGAATAGAGAAATCTAAATCAGGAAATAAAAACGACTAGAGGAAAAGTTGTGGATGAGGGTTTTGATGTAATAAGAAAAAAAAAAATTTAGCAGATTTTTTAAAATCTCCATAAATATTTTTTGTGGTGAAAAAGACTTGACTTTATTATGGGGGATTGTTATAGTAAGAGAAGTGCAATAAGGGGGATAAAACAGATATAAATTTTTGTCACCCTTTTAAAAATTCAAAATTGCAGCGGTTTGAAAATTCTTTTTTTTTTCTTTTTTTATATTTCTGCAAAAATTTGGACTAAAAATCAATCCCCGTGTTCCCAAAGTCCTAAAAGTAGAAAAAAAAAACCCAAATCCAAAAAAAATAAATAAAAAATATTAGTATTGGTTATTTATTGAGGAAAATTATCCAATGTCACAAATCTGTATTTTTTAAAAAAAATAGGGGACCTTTTGGCTGGGTTAATGTCGTTTGAAATTAAAACCCAATTTGGGGCACAGGTGAAATGGGGTGTAAAAAAAAAACGTTTTTTGAAAAACCATGAATTTTTGAATTGCTTGCATTTTTGCTGCGTTGAAGAAAGGAAAAAAGCAAAAAAAAAAATGAAAAGTAAACGCAGCCCCAAAATTAGCAAAATAATTTGTAGGTGAAATTAAATTTGGGTGATTCCCAAAAGGAGCATTTTGGTACATTTTTGATGCATTAATTGTTGTGTAGTTCTCAAAAAAAGCATCAAAAACGCACAAAAAAAATTTCTGTTTTGCTGCGTTTTGATGCATTTTTTTATCTTTTTTTTACAGTAATGCACACATTAAAGCTATGCATTTCTGCAAAAAAGCATAAAAAACCCATAAAAACGCACCAAAAAAGTTCGTGTGAAAAACCCTTAGGGGGGGGGGGATGTTTTACCAGCGTTTTAGGCCCTATTGGTCTGGAAACAGCCAAAAATCAGCCTTAGACAAGCTTCAAATTTTCTTCATTGAAAAATTTAATGCAAAATAGACTTTTTATTCCATGAAGCGTATATCACAAATGTAATTGGAGCGTTTTTTGGGACGCAATTATGGCCGTAAAAATAAATAAAAGGGTTTTTTTAAAATGTGCTTGGAAATAAACTTCTAATCATGTTTTGTGAAGTTTATTTGGAAGCTCATTTTTAAACCTAAATTTACCCCAAAAATTCAAGAAATGCCCTGTAAACACACCCTTAGGGAGTTTAACCAAAATCTTTTCGTACGTACCCCGTGAGGCCCCGCAAAATGCCCATTTTAGGAAAGGACGTTTCGGCGCGCGTACTTCTAAAGCGTGGTAGGGAGGGTTCCCCCTTCATTGCATTATCCCGGCACGCATTTAGTGCCGGGAAAAGAATTACATGTACTTCTTCTGGCGTTTTTAAAAAGACGGGGGGGTACATAGCTCCTTTTTGGGGGGTGTTTTTAATCAAAGGGGGGTAACAATGAGGGGGTGATGGGGACCTGTTTATTTAACCCCTTCCCGACATAGGACGTACCGTATGTTTAGGGGAAGTTACTTCCCCAAATACACTGTATGTACTGAATCCATTGTTAAAAGGGTCTAAAGACCTTAAAATTGAAAAAAAAAATAAAAAAGTAAAAAAAAAAGTTAAAACAAAAAAAAAAATAAAAACCCTACACCCGCCAATCCCTCCCCCCCCAAAAAAAAAAAAAATAAATAAAATAACATGTTTGGGATCCCCGCAGCATAACGGGCCTCCCCCAAAAAATCGCACATTTTTTAACCCCAAGGTGAACAGTCACAGAATTGCGATTTTCGTTCATACGCACACATAAAATTGGAATAAGAGGGGACCAAAAAGCTATAAATACAAAATGTACCAGTGGGAAAAAGTCAGTTCATCCCGAAAAAAAAAGCTCTTTCACAGCTCTGTTTTGGGGAAATAAAAAGTTTGGCTATGAAGAAGTGATCCCTAAATATTTTTTACACAAAAAAAAATTTTAAAAAAAAATGTGTTTTAACATAAAAAATTTATAAATTGCGTATCGCCCTAATTGTTAAAAAAATTGTCTTGTATTTCTGCATGATGACGTTGTTAAAAAAAAAGGATTTTTAAAACGTCATAAGGTCTCCAAAAATGACAAACAATGAAAACGTCAACAAACTCATTGACAAACAAACCCTTACATGCCCCTTTTACCGAAAAATAAAAAATTATTGCTCCAGGCTATGGTGGATAAAAAAAAGGTTTTTTTCTTTTTGAAGTGTTTTTTTTTGTTAATAGCATGAAAATATACAAAACGGGTTTTGTGTAATTGTATTGACCTGTGAGTAAAGTGCTGTCTATATACTGGCTTGGACCCCCGCAAAAAAATATAAAAGTAAAACTCTACCAGGATTGCGTATTTTGTTCAAAAAAACCCCCAAATAAACCCCTTTATAAAAAGCATCAAAACATATAAGACCCCATAATGGTTTCCAAACAAAAAGTTACTCATCCTCTTTAAACAGCTCCTATACATATGCAATTTTTTATAAAACATTTTAATTTGTAAAAAATAAAAAAACATAAAAAAAATTAAACATTTTTTATCATTGTAATTGTATGACCCGAGTAAAAATTATCGTCATTTATATCACGGCGAACGCTGTAAAAAATGAAGCCCAAAAAACAATGATGGAGGGGCGGCCCCCCCCCCATTTTCCAGGGTCTAATGCAAAAAAAAAACCTGGGGGGAAACCCTGGGGCCCCAAAATTCCAAAAATTTATTCTTAGATGAATTCCTGAGGCGGGGTTTGAATCCAAGATGGGGTGATTTTTGGGAAAAGGTTTTTCATTGTTTTTGGGTTATTTTGGGGGGCTTTGCAAATAGAACATGGCCCCCACCAAAATCTGTTTTCCCAAAAAGAAAAAACAGCTTTTCCTTCCCTTTTTCCCCCTGCTATGCCCCCAAAAATAGAAATTTTTGAAACCCACATATAGGGAAATTCCCGAATTTGGGGAAAAAATTGCATAATAAATTTTGGAGGGCTTTTTTTCCCCGGATTCCTTTTCCAGTTTGGGAAAAAGGGGTTTAAAAAATTTCTTCGGGAAATTTAATTAACCAACAAAGATCACACCCAAGAGCAAACTTTTAATGAACAAAAAATAAGAAAGGCCCATCCCGCACCATTGTTTCGGATGGGGGGGGGAATTTTCCGTCCCCTGTCCCGGTTTTCGTTCATGGGGCCCGGTTTCCCTGCTGGGATTGGGGAAAAGGGGGTCCGTAATTGCCGTTTTCTGCTCTGTTCTGCTGTGGTTTTTTTACGGTTGCTACTCATCTTTCCCTTGCCCCTTTCTCTGGTCCGATTCCTGTCTGGTCCTTGCCCCACGTCAAAACCGGGGGACGGGTGTAAAAAAATTTTCCCGTCCAAAACCTATGACCTCCGTGATTTAAAGGGAAAGGGTCCTGCCCTTCTCCTTGGGAGTTAGTTCAGTTTTGCCGCCTGAGTTTGGGGGAACTTGCTGCCGCTAAACTGCTTTTCCTGTTTCCCCTGTTTCTACGGGTAACCTTTGCAAAAACCCCCCAGCTTCCAGGGGTAATTTAAACCCCATGTTTTCCAGGTTGCTTTTTCCTCCCCGAAAACTCTGTCAAACCTGCTAACGGCTAACTGACCCTTCACCTCTGCCTGTAACAATTGTCATTCATCCTGCACTTCGACTGTAAACCGGGGGAGTACCCGTCAGGGGTAGAACGGGGGGTTTCCCCGCAACTATGAACCCCTTGTCCCGGACCCGGGTGAATTTCGGGGGGCCCCCTTTAGTTTTCTGTTCCCCTTGGCATTGTCTGTTAAAAACCATCATAACATGGCAGGGGCCCCAGTGGTTTCCAAACAACTAACTTTGTTTTTTTAAACTGTGGAAAGTTTTAAAAAGGTTGATGTTTTGAAAGAAAAAATTTTTTGTTTTCCCAGTGTCTAAAAACCGGAGTAAATGTGTAAAATTTTATTAAGGGTAAAGGCCTTTATAAAAAAGGCACAGGAGTTTCTCCCGTTTTCCCAAATTTTTTTTGTGGTCAAAATTTATAGAAAAATCTGAAAAAATTTGGGGAAACCCCAGGGCCCCCTCTGCTAAGCCATGCTTAGTAGTGAGAAACAAAAAAAACCCCAAAAAAAGGTTTTAAAAATTTTGGGTTGTCCAAAAATTGAGATTTAAAAAAATTGAAACCTTTTGTAAACAAAAAAAATGGCGTACTTTCAAAAATTTCCCCCCTGAATTTTTCCAATAGTATATTAGCTTTTTCTGAGAAGGGAAGACCCTGGGGTTGAAGTTAAAATGCTTAAAGGGGACTTGTTTTGGGGAAACTATCTTTTATATGCCAGTAACACACATTAGTAATCCTTAAAAAAGACTTTAAACTGCTTTTCCCTTTTTCATTTTCTATAATCACTTGAATCAACCACAAAAGGAAAAAATTTGAAAACATGTCCAGGGTGACCAGGGGTTTTATTTGGGTTTACGTGATTTTATTAAAAAAGGTCTATGAAAAAACCCCCAAAGAAAGGCAAGACCTAACTATACATATATATAAAACGGGCCTTTTTACAAAAAAATATAAAGAAAATATACCCCTTTTCTAAACAAGAATATATGTACAAACTGTACTTTTATTCAAAGATAAAACGGAGTTAACATTTTTAAAAAAAAAAACCCCCAATTTTAAAGCATACCTTTTATTAAATCCCACAAAAAACAATGAAATACAAACGGAAAAACCCCCCTTTTTTGGGATTTTAATTTATTTGTAACGGATTTGGGTAGTGGATCCGCTGGACCCCTGCAAGCGATGGTGTAACCCCACCCCAGGGGGGGGTGGAAATTTCTAATAGGTCCGGGTTTAAACCAACCCCCGCCGCAAAGGGGGAGGGGACTTGCTGGGGCGGGAGCCCTAAAAGGGTCGCAAACCCCTGACGGGGACTTGTTTTAAAGGGGGAAAAAGGGGTGGCGTGGTAAAAAAACGGAAAGTGGGAAAAGGGTTTTTCGGGGACAGGGGGAAAAGGTTTCGGGGCGGTGGAAAAGGGGTTCAGGGGTCGAAAAACGAAGGCAGAGGTCAGTTTACGGGGCAAGTTTGGAAAAAAAAAAAAAGTTTTACACAAAAACGTTTTCTCAGACCCAGGAGGCAACAAAGATCCAGCCCCTAGGGGGGCACGCATGCGTTTCCCGGGCCGGAAAAGGGGACGAAAAGCCGGAGAAGGAGCGAGGTCGGGTTTGGGGTGGATGGGAGGGATGCGACCAGGGCCCCCAAGTGCGGCCCGGGGCCCACCCCCCCCCCGCCGGGGACCCCGCCAAAGAGGGCCCCGGGGGTGCCCCCCCGGGGCCCTGTGGCCGGATCGGGGGCGTGACCCTTACAGAAACCCCCCCCCCCCCTTAGTTCTTCCCCTTTTTGGGCCCTGCAAAAACCTGGGGAAATTGGAATCAAATTCGGGAATGTTAGTTTCTGGCCCCCCCGGGAACCCCCCTCTCGGGGTCCGAACCCCTCCAATCCACGAGGAAAAAACCCTTTCCCCCTCTGACCGCCCTTCATACCCCAAGGGGGTCCAACCACTTCAAAGATGTCAGCGGGTTTTTCAGTTTCCCGGGGGAAAGGGCGTTAATTCTTCAAAGAAAAACCGGTTTAAAAACCAGAGGTTTAAAAAGGAGGGAGACAGGGAATGAGTTTTGGACCCGGAGAGATGGAGGTAAACGAGTTTGTACGTCACCGGATTCAGTTGCCGAAGAACCTTTAAAAGGGGCCGGGGGGAAGCGAGGGCCCAATTTAAGACTGGAAAACTTCAGGCGCCGTACCCCGAGGAGAGCCAAAAATTGGTCCCCCCGGGAAGAACGTTTTGGGGCAGGGCTTCTTTCCCTTTTGGGCTGCCCGAGTCTTTCATACGGGGAGAGGCCCGAAGTAGGGAAAAGTCGAAATTTTCTTGCCAGATGGCCTTTGGGTATCCCGAACTTGGTCATTGACAGCGGGTTTCTTCCCGGGAAACAGTGGGCAAGGGGGGAGGGGGGGGGGGGGCGGGTTTGGGGGGCCATAGAACCCCAAAAAATGGAGGAAGGGCCCGATGGGGTTTTTTTAAAAAAATTTGGGCCCCGGGAGCAGTCGGCCCGTCCCTCCCGACGTCCCGGGTACAAAATGACGCGGGATTCTCCCAGGATCTGGGTTTACCTTCCCCCTGCCCTTGGAATGGGAAAGGGGGAAAGGGCCCAAAGAAAATCCCCAAATTGACTTGCAGAGGGAGCATATGCCCCCGCCAAAATCGGGGAAACCCAAATTTAACACCCCCGATCCGGGAAAAAATGCCCGGAAAAAAAATGACCCCGCCCAAATTTTGGGGCAGGGCGGGAGACCGGGGGGATGGGGGACAAAGTGGGACATCTTTTTAAACCGGGCCCGGGAACCACCCAATGACAGAATTCCCCAAAAGGGAAACGGTGGTCCAAAGACGAAATCCATGGCTATTTTTGCGTCCCAAAGGGAAATTTTGGAACGGGCAGTGGGTGCAAGAGAGCCCGCGGGCCCGTGGCGTGGGACCTTTTTCCGAGCACATGTGACACAGGTGAGGGGGGAAGTCCTTGACATCTTGGGGCCGGTCGGGAAAAAAAGTAGGGCCCTGGGGATCAAAGCGGGAAGGGCCTTCCGACTCGGGATGGGCCCAAAAAAGGAACTATGTCCCCCCCAGAAATCTTTTTTCCCGGGGTGCCGGCGGCACGTTTAAAACTTTTCCCATAGGAAAAAATTTTGGGAAATTGCTGGGGGCCCACGCGAACCCAACCCCTTTTGGGGGGAGAAAAGGGTGTCTGTAAAACGGGTTTTTCACCGACCACGTCCGAGGCGTGGGGAAAAGGGGTTTTAGCCTTGAAGTTTTTCTTTAAAAGGTCGGAAAAAGGGGAAAAGTGAAAAATCGAAACCCTTTAGAAAAAGAGGGACCCCCCGGGCTTGGCGAGGGTTTTAAAAAGGCCCGGGGGGGTCTGGGAAATTTCAGGGAAAATTTTTCTGGTCTGTAAAGATGTCGATTGGGTGACAAACCCCCTCCAAAAAATGGGCGCTACTTTCCCCCAGGGCTAACTTGATAGCCCCAAAAATTCCTTTGGGCCCCAATTTGGGATAGTTCCGTCAACCGGCGAAAATTGGTTTTTTAGAAGAACCCCCATGTGAGAATCTTGCCTTTTGGGGGTCTTTTTGTAGGGCCCCCCCCTGCCCCCCAGAAGAGGCATCCACCTCCCCAAAGGGAAAAACTTCTCGGGGTTTAAGGGCCCGGGCCAAAACAAGGTGCCGTGGAGAAGGCAGTCTTTTTGATCAATAAAAGCCTTCTCAAACCTCCCCAGGCCCAAAATCTCGGGTTGCATTCTTCCTATGAGGGCCAGATAGGACCCAAGGTGGGAAGTGGGGAATAAATTGCCGGGGAAAAATTTTTTCCCAATCCCGGAAAACGCTGTAAGGGGCCCCAAGGCCCCACAGGAAAGGCCAATTTTTAGCAAGCAAAGATTTTTTTTTGGGTCCATCTTCAGGCCCCTTTGCCCAGAATATTTTCCCCAAGGGAAAAGGGGGCTGGGTTTAAAGGGAAAAACATTTCTCCAGCTTGGCGTACAGTCTGTTGGGTTCGCAGATGTCGTGAATGGGTGCATTGTGTCCCCATGGGGTCCCGAAGATCAGGGGGGAAAAATTTAGGATGTCATTAGGGTACACCCATGACGCAGGGTTTCAAGGATCCCCGGGAAACAAACGTTAGAATTTTGGAACAAAGCTGGAGCATTACAAGCCCGAAGGGCATCACGAGATATCAAATGTCCCTCCCCGGGGATTAAAAGGGCCGTTTCCACTCGTCCCCTCCCGAATTTGATGAGGGTTTTAGGGTCCCCGCAGATTTCCCAAATTGGAGAACACCTTTGCCCCCCCTTTAGGGGAAACTAAAATTCCCAGATCAGTGGGAAGGGGAGCGGGTTTTTTACAGTGATTTTTTTTAGTCCCCTGTAAGTCGAACAAGGAAAGGAGGAAACCATCCCTTTTTCGCCCCGAAAAAAAAACCCCGCTCCGGGTGGGGAAGAGGATTTAAAACCCCCTTTAGGAAAAATTCTCCCGGGATGTAGGCCCCACATGGCCTGAGTTCCGGCACGGGACAAACGGATAGGGCCCTAACCCCCCGGGGGGGGCTGGGTTTCCCGGGAGGGGGTTCAAAAAGGGGAGTCGTTTGGGGGCCCATGCGGGGGCAGGTATCGGGGTCTTTTTTCGGGGAAAAACGTCCCCCAAAATCCTGGGACTCTGCCGGGAGGCCCGGGAAAGGGTTTCAACAGAAAGAAAGGGGAAGTGGTAGGGACCGGGGGTGGGACCTCCAAGCAAAATTTTGGGGATTCCCCTTCCCCCCCCCCAGGGCCCCCCCTATCTTCCAATTTGAGCGTTTGTGGGGTGAACCCTTTTCAGCCAGGGGAAACCCCAAGAGGATCGGAGGGAAAACCCTGAACAGGCGTGGAACCTGATCTTCTCCTTATGTAGAGCCCCCACACGGGGAAGGGGCCCGGCCCGGGTTTATGTAAAAGGGAAAATGGGAAAACCAAAAATTTAGGAGCTCCCCATGACCGAAGAAAAAACAGTGGTTTCTCCAGACGAAAATACTGGTACGCGGTATGGGGTTTCCCCAAAGGGGGCATGGGGTGAAGTTCCCCGGGAGCCCCGAACCAGGAAGGCCAAATCCGAAAAGAAAGGGCCCGCATAAGGATTTTTCCCCCCCCCTCCCCTGGCACAAAAAAAACGTGGGGAGGAGGAAACTGCACCTAGGGGCGCCCCCTCCTACGCCCCCTAGGTGTGAGGTTTTCCGGGACGCTGGGGACGTAGAGGGCAGCTTCTGCGAAAATGGAAACCCGGACCCGGGGCAATAGAGACAAAAAATTTTTCTGCTCCCATGGGGGCTCGGGTTTCCCGCTCCCATAAAAAGGGGCCCCGTCCACTTGGCAAGGGTTTTCCCCATCGGGGGCTTGAGGGGGTGACAAAGGAGAACGCTGGAAAACCGGAGCCAGGCGAAACAGCCGACGGGGGCGTGCCGAGTCTCTCTCGTGGCGGAGCTCTTCCTGCCTCTCCGCGAACCTTCTATCCATGTGGGTGGCCAGGTAAAGTAATTCGCTCAGGGTGGACGGGAAGTCTCTTGCCGCCAAAGCGTCTTTTACCCTGCTGGACAGACCTTTTTTGAAAATGGCGTAGAGGGCGGCATCATTCCAAGTGAGCTCTGAAGCCAGGGTACGGAATTGGACCGCATAGTCTCTCACAGACGAGACACCCTGACGAAGGCTCAAGAGGGCGGTTTCAGCAGAGGAAGCATGTGCTGGCTCCTCGAAGACGGCGTGGAATTCCTGGAGGAAGGTCTGTAGATCCGTGGTCACAGGGTCATTCCTGTCCCAGAGAGGAGTTGCCCAAGCCAGAGCCTTCCCGGATAGTAGACTCACCACCTTAGACCTCTCCGAGGGAAACTGATCCGCCATCAGTTCCACGTGCATAGAGCACTGGGTAATAAAACCCCGGCAGAGCTTGGGATCTCCGGCAAAGCTGGAGGGTAAAGGAAGCCGAAGCTTGGGTCCCACGGTAGCCAATGGAACAGCTGATGTAGACGGAGCCACGGACGGAGACGGAGACTGTTGCTGGGATGCAAGGAGCTGACGCATCATGGCAGAGAGCTGGCCCAACTGTTGTGCCTGTTGCGCGATTTGCTGCGATTGCTGGGCAACAATCATCGTAACATCAGCGATGCTGGCAGAGGCACCTTGGCGGGATCCATGGCTGGATCTTACTGTAACGGACTTGGTAGTGGATCCGCTGGACCACCGCAAGCGATGGTGTAAGCCACGCCAGGAAGCGGAATCTAAGTAGGTCCCGATTTTCACCAGAGCCCGCCGCAAAGCGGGATGGACTTGCTGCTGCGGGAGTCTACCAGGTCGCTAACCCTGACGTGACTTGCTTGCGATGGCGGCCAAGGGTGAGTGTGGTACAAAATCGTGAGATGTAGGCGTAGTCGGGGACAGGCGGCAAGGTCGGGGCAGGCGGCAAAGACGTTAGATACACAGGAACGCTTTCTCTAGGGCACGGAGGCAACAAAGATCCAGCAGGGAAGTGACGTGGATCCCAAAACTATATAGAGACAGCGCCCGGCAATTAACCAATTACCGGCGCACTGTCCCATTAAATTTACATGCACGCGCTAGTGGGCACGCACGCGCATTCCGGCCGGCAGGGGACGAGAGCCGAGCAGGAGCGAGGTCAGGTGAGTGGATGGGACGGATTCGACCACGGCCAGCAGTGCGGCCCGTGGTGCCACTCGTCCCCGCCGGGGACCCGCCGAGAGGGACACGGGTACGCCCGCGGTCCGTGGACCAGATCGCTGCGCGACCCGTTTCAATATTAATACTGATATTGATACTTATCACTACCCAAACCTACTATATAGAGAGGCAAGGTAAAAAATATACAAATCTCTTATTAACAATATTGTTACTCACGATACCGATGATCCTTGATAATTTCAAATGATGAAACAGTATCCTAAAGAGATTAAAAACCTATAATCCAATATAGATAAAAGATAAGACATAAAGATAAAACTACTGTATAACTGCTCACTATGTACAAAGATACACTAAAATACTACCTACTATATACAAAAATATACATTAATACCGCCTCCAATGCAAAGAATAAAACAATTATACTACTGTCTTTTATGTAGAAGAATATAACTGCTATAATACTGCCCCCCATTGTACAAGAATATAACTATTATAATACTGCCCTATGTAAAACATTATAACTACTATAATACTGTCTCCTATGTACAAGAATATAACTTCTATAATACCACCTCCTATGTACAATAATATAACTACTATAATACTGTCCCCTATGTACAAGAATATAACTACTATAATACCTCCTCCATGTAAAAGACTATAACTACTATAATACTGTCCCCTATGTACAAGAATATAACTACTATAATACTTCCTCCATGTAAAAGACTATAACTACTATAATACTGCTCCTATGTACAAGAATATAATTACTAGAATACTGCCCTCTATGTACAAGAATATAATTACTATAATACTGCCCTCTGTGTGCAAGAATATAGCTACTATAACACTGCCTCCTATTTACAAGAATAATACTGTCCTTATGTAAAAGACTATAACTACTAGAATACTGTCTCCTATGTACAAGAATATAACTACTAGAATACTGCCTCTATGTACAATATGACTACTATAACACTGCCTTATATTTACAAGAATATAACTACAATAATTCTGCCCCTATGTAAATAAATATAACTACTATAATACTGCTCTCTATGTACAAGAATATAACTACTATAATACTGCTTCCTATGCACAAGAATATAACTACTATAATACTGCCCCTACGTACATGAATTTGACGAATATAATAAGAATAAAAATGTATAGATAAATAGGATCAAGATATTCTGTAGCACTCTGCAATGTGGAGTGTAAGAGCGACATGTATGAACGGGGCTGTGCCCACTCAAAAAGCTTTAGTAGACACTTTTTTGTGTGTCAAATATTAGGGGCGTTCTGGGGGTGTCACACCACATTCGTAGGATTAGACACATTTATGAAACTTTGACACCGAACCTAGGCACAGGACATTTAGAACAGCCAGACCAGGTAAAAGGTGGTGCCTGAGCCTTGTCATATTGGCACTACACTGCGCCTGTATATAAGACCTGCAGAAGAACAGGTCCATACATTCTGGTGCATTCTACACTGCCTTAAAACAATTTAGAACTGTCCTGTCAGCGCCAATGTTCATACATGTCACCATAAATGTATAAATAAAGTCAGACATTGCACAGTAATAAACTACTCAACAAATCAAACTATAGGAGTGAGGTTCCTGTTTGCAAGATCTTACAGTCTATAAAGAAGTAGAGGTGAAACAAGAAGTAGAAGTGCCTGTTTTGTACAATGCTCTAACCACCTAAAAAATAAGATAGTGCACATAAAGCTGCATGGGCCAGTCATCCATCTAGTATGTATAGAAGTGAATGGAGTGTGAGGGTTACTTTTAAATAAAAGGATCAGGTTCTGAAGAAAAAAGGAGAAAGGGGAAGGTTAAATAGAAAAGGGTAAAATTAAGGGGATGTAAAGACCTGCCTAAAAGATGTATTTTTAGAGCATACTAACAACTGTGGCTGAAAGGAATTCATCTGACCTCTATCTTAAAGAATACAACTGTCACTATATAATATGTTTGTTTGCTTTTTTAATTTCAGCGACTGCAGCATGCATCGGCGTATGTGTTTAATTCACTGCTATACAGTGATTTTGGTGCCAATTATGTCTGAACAGTTTTATATTAAGTGTATGGTGCTGATTAAAATATGACTTTGGCTTTGCCAGATTGGCTGTAGTTTCTTAGCTATTTAACTGATAATTGATTAATTGCAAGAATATTATTATTTTAGTTACAACTAGTAAGTAAACAGTCTAACATCGTACAAAAAATAAATTAAGAATATATAACAGTGACAGGAAAAATGTATGTATGATTTCATTAAGTAATACAATATTAATTAGCTACTAATTATTATTGATGTCAATGCTTCAAAAAAACCAAAAAAAAAACCGCTATTTATGCCATTTCCTTTTATGAGTGTCATCAGGACAATCACGTTGAAGACTCTAAGGGTATGTTCACACGGCTTATTAACAGCATCAATACCTCGCCTGAAACACACTTCTTCGGAAGAGGTTTTAGATGCGTCTCTCGCCGCGTTTTTGACACGGTTTTGCACCAGGTTTTCAACACTTTTCACCCATTCAAATTAATAGCCAGGGCAAAAACCACGCCGGACAATGCTCCAAAAACGTGTCAAAAAATGCGCTGAGAAACGTGTCTAAAAACACGCTGAGGTTTTGGACGATGTTTTGAAGCTTTCCATTGATGACTATGGGGATTTTCAGCGCTGAAAACGCTTCAAGAATTGACATGACGCTTCTTTTTCAGCGCCCAAAAGAGTGTCCAAAGAAGCATCTAATATACACATAAAAACCTCGTCATGTGTGAACTACAACACTGTTTTACATTGGAATCAATGAAAATTATCTTTGGGCGTTTTGGAGGCTTTTTTGATGCTGTTTTGGGAGCAGAAACACTCTGAAAACCGCTTCGAAAACAGCATCAAAATCAGCCATGTGAACATAACAGTTGTCTGCCATTATGTGTATGTTCCTTCTGCCTTGATATCGCTATTCCATCACCTTCATATCCTGGTGAAACCTCTTGCCTTGTTCCTTTCTGCAGTCTCCAAGGTTATCTGGAAATCTGTTATGCAAATTATTATGGAGGTGGCTATGCATCTTTATTCCCATATTATCTCCCAAATTAGCGGCAAATCTTGCACCAATTCCTCACAATTGTCTGCTCTGTGATTACCCAAGTAGTTCTTCACAACAGAGACAAATCTCTTCCAGGTCAAAGCCTCAATGTTATTCATGCATTTGGTAAAATTGGAATTGTTCATGAGTTCACGAATATGTGGACCATCAAAGATCCCACCTTTTCATTTTTTCCATGCTCAGTCCAGTGAATGATCTACAAATACACAGGCAGTCCCCTACTTACATCGTTTCGACTTACATACGTCCCCTAGTTACAAACGGAGACTTATGCGGCGTGGCTGACTTTCAACACTGAGTCACACCCCATGATAACCAAGTGCCAGCATGCCACAGCTGCACAGGAGATACAGAACATTAGGTGAAATCTTCTAAAAAAGGCCACAGACAGCAAAACAAATGTAAAAACTGTTCCCTGCACTATCCCAATTTTTTTGCTGGAATTACATTTAATAAATATACCTGTTCCGACTTACATACAAATTCAACTTAAGAACAAACCTACAGTCCCTATCCCATTTGTAACCCGGGGACTGCCTGTACTTGAAACAATTAACCATTTTGTCCAAAGCCCTAACAAATTGCTTCATTAATTTTAGCTTTATATGAAACCATGGAAGAATGATTTTGTTCTTGTTCACTAGCGGCTTGTTGATGATATTCGCAGCGCCAACAATCATTTCTTCCCATGAAGGCCACGACACTTTTATCCAATGATCTTGCTTGCCCTGCTGTCCCAGAGGCACTTGAAGCATGGGTATCTTGTGTATCTATATTGCTGTTCAAGCAAGAAGTTCGCCATCTTCAGACACAAATGAATACAAGTCGACCACTGATGTTCATGATCAGTGTCGGACTTGGGGGTCTGGGGGGGCCCCCAGGGAGTTGATCTTGGGGGG
>JAODAL010068740.1:0-16678 GCA_025379985.1 Phyllomedusa bahiana
AACAAAAGAAAAATTGAAAAACCCCCGCTTTTTGAATATGGTACAGAAAATTGAATTTTTGGGGTGAAAAAGACGGTTTATTTTGTCCCAAGAGAAAAACAAGCTTAATTAAACCCCGGGGTTAAATTGCGAAAATTAGCAACCACAAACTACAGCTTGTACGTTTACAATTGCGTGTTTTTCACCCAACAAGAGAAAAAATTGTAATTAACCTTTGCTTGTGAATAATGGTACAGAAAAATTTTAATTTATGGCATTGAAAAAGACGTTTATTTTTGCCACCACAGAAGAAAAACCACGCTTAATTAACCCCTGGATGTAATTGAGCAAAAGAATTGTGCAGGTCCACAAACTACAAGCTTTTGTAGCGTTTAACAATTGCGTGTTTAATACGCTACACAACAAGAGAGAAAAATATTGTAATTAACCATCCATGTGAATTATGGACAGGAAAATTGAAATATTGTTGGAGGGGTGAAAAAGACGGATTTATTTTTGTCACCACAGCAGAAAAACAACGCTTAATAAACCTCTGGATGTAAATTGCGCAAAAGAATTGTAGCAGCCCACAAAATACGAGCTTTGTAGCGGTTACAATTGCGTGTTACTACGCTACATCAACAAGAGAAAAAATTGTAATTAACCTCGCTTGTGAATTATGGTTAACAGGAAAATTGTAATTTTTGGTGGTGAAAAAGCGTTTATTTGTTGGTCACCAAGCAAAAAACAATGCTTAGATTATACCCCCTGGATGTAAATTTGCGCCAAACAATTGAGCAACCATTAAACTCCGAGCTTTGTAAGCGTTTTTACAATGCGTGTTTTCTAGCGCTACACAACAAGAGAAAAAATTGTAATTAACCTTCGCTTGGAAATATGGTACAGGAAAATAGTAATTTTTGACGGTGTAAAAGACGGTTTATTTTGTCACCACAGCAGAAAACCACGCTTAATTAACCCCCTGGAAGTAAATTGCGCAAAGGAATTGAGCCACCACAAACTACTAGTTTTTGTAGAGTGTTACAATTGCGTGTTTTCTATGCTACACAACAAGAGAGAAAAATTGTAATTAACCTTCGCTTGTGAATTAGTAACAGGAAAATTTAATTTGTAGCGGTGAAAAAGACGGATTATTTTTGTCACCACAGCAGAAAAACAACTCTTAATGAACCCCTGGATGTAAAATTGTGCAAAAAAAATAGTTCAGCCACAAACTACGAGCTTTGTAAGCCGTGTTAAACAATTGCGTGTTTTCTACGCAACAACAACAGATAGAAAAAATTGTAATTAACTCTTCGCGTTGTGAATTATGGTACAGGAAAATTGTAATTTTGGTGGTGTAAAAAAGACGGTTTATTGTTGTCACCACATCAGAAAAAACAACGCTTAATAAACCGTCTGAAGTGTAAATTGCGCAAAAGAAAATGAGTCAGGCCACAAACTACTAGCTTTGTAGCGTGTTCAGATTGCGTGTTTTATCTACGCTACCCAACAAGAGAAAAAATTGTAATTAACCTTCGCTTGTGAATTATGGTACAGGGAAAATTGTAATTTTTTGGTGGTGAAAAAGACGTTATATTTTGTCACACAGCAAAAAACAATTCTTAATTTAACCCTTTGGATTGTAAATTGCGCCAAACAATTGAGCAACCCACAAACTACGAGCTTTTGTAGCGTGATAAAATTGCGTTTAATTCTACGCTACACAACAATAAAAAAATTGTAATTAACCTTCGCTTGTGAAATTATGGTACAGGAAAACTGTAATTTTTGGCGTTGAAAAGACGTTTTATTATTGTCACCAACAAGTCAGAAAAAACAACTCTTTAAATAACCCCTGGATGTAGATTTGTGCCAATACAATTGAGCAAGCCACAAACTACGAGCTTTGTAGCGTGTTACAATGGCATGTTTTCTACGCTACACAAACAAAGAAAAAATTGTAATTAAACCTTCTTGCTTGTGAATTATGATACAGTGAAATTGTATTTTTAGGCGGTGAAAGACTGTTTCTTGGAGTCACCAACAGTAGAAAAACAACGCTTAATTAAACCCCTGGATGTAATATTGCGCAAAAGAATTTGAGCATCCACAAACTACTAGCTTTGTAGCGTGTTACAATTGGCGTGTTTTTCTACGCTAACCACAACAAGAAGAAAAAATTGTAATAAACCTTCCGCTTGTGAATTATGGGTACAGGAAAATTGTAATTTTTGGTGGTGAAAAAAGACGTTTTATTTTTGACACCACAGCCGAAAACAAAGCCTTAAATAACCCCTGGATGTAAATTGCGCCAAACAATTGAGCAACCACAAACTACGATCTTTGTAGCCGTGTAGAATTTAGCGTGATTTTCTACGCTATACAACAATAAAAAAAATTGTAATTTAACTACAGCATTGGTGAATTATATGGAACAGGAAAATTGGTAATTTTTTGGCGGTGAAAAAGACGTTTTTAATTTTTGTCAACCACAGTAGAAAACAGAAAAACAACGCTAAAATAATCCCTGGATGGTAGATGTGCCAAAACAATTGAGCAATCTCTCTCTCTCAAACTACGAGCTTATTGTAGCGTGGTTACAAGTGGCATGTTTTTTCTACGCTACACACAAGAGAAAAAATGGTAATTAAACCCTTCGAGCTTGTGAATAGGATCAAGGAAAAATGTAATTTTTGGCGGTGAAAAAACTGTTTCTTGGAGTCACCACAGGCATAAAAACAACGCTTAATTAACCCCTGGATGTAAAGATGCGCAACAGAATTGAGCCAGCCACAAACTACTAGCTTGGTGGCTTGTTACAATTTGCGTGTTTTTCTATGCTGACACAACAAGAAAAAAATTGTAATTAACATTCGCTTGTGAATAATGGTACAGAAAATTGTAATTTTTTGTGTGGTGAAAATAAACGGTTTAAATTATGTCACCACAGCAGAAAAACAACGCTTATTCACCCCTGGATGCAAAATAACGCCAAACAATTGAGCAACCACAAACACGAGCTTTGTAGCGTGTTACAATTGCGTGTTTTTCTACGCACACAACAAGAGAAAAAATAGTAATTAACCTTCTCTTGTGATAATATGGTACAGGAAAATTGTAATTTTTGGTGGTGAAAAATACGGTATTATTTTTGTCACCACAGCAGAAAAACCAACGCTTAATTAACCCCTGGATGTAAAATTGCCAAAAGAAATTGAGCACCACACACTACTAGCTTGGTGTCGTGGTTTACAATTTGCGTGTTTTCTACGCTACACAACAAGAGAAAAAATTGTAATTATCCTTCGCTTGTGAATAATGGTACAGGAAAATTGTAAATTTTTGGTGTGGTGAAAAAGACGGTATATTTTTGTCACCACAGCAGAAAAACTCAAGCTTAATTAACCCCGGATGTAAATTACGCAAAGGAATTGAGCAGCCCAAACTACGAGCGTTTGTATCGTGTTACAAATTGCGAGTTTTTGTCTACGCTACACACAAGAGAAAAAATTGTAATTAACCTTCGCTTTGAATTATGGTACAGGAAAATTGTAAATTTTGGTGGTAAAAAGACGGTTTTATTTTGTCACCACAGCAGAAAAAACAACGCTTAAAAAACCTCTGGATGTAAATTGCGCACTAGAATTGAGGCAGGGTCCCACAATACAACGAGCATTGTAGCGTGTTTACAATTGCGTGTTTTCCTACGCTACCAACAAGAGAAAAAATTGTAATTAACCTTCGCTTGTGAATTATGTACAGGGAAAATTAAAATTTTTTTTTTTGTGGTGGTTAAAAATACGTTTATTTTTTGTCACCACAGCAGAAAAACAACGCTTAATTAACCGCCTGGAAGTAAATTGCGCCAAACAAGTTGAGTAACCACAAAACTACGAGCTTTCTAGCGTGTTACAATTGCTGTTTTTCTACGCTACAACAACAAGAAGAAAAAATTGTAATTAACCTTCGCTTGTGAATTATGTACAGAAAATTGTAATTTTTGCGTGAAAAAGACGGTTTTAATTTTTGGTCACCACATCAGAAAAAACCCTGCATAATTAACCCTGGATGGGAAATTACGCCAAGTGAATTGAGGTCACCACAAACTACAGCTTTGTAGCGTGTTACAATTGCGAGTTATTTCTCTAGCTACACAACAAGAGAAAAAATTGTAATTACCTTCCGCTTGTGAATTATGGTACAGGAAAATTGTAAATTGTTTGACGGAGTGAAAAAGACTGGTTTATTTTTGTCACCGACATCAGAAAAACAACGCTTAATGAACCCCTGTATGTAAATTGTGCAAAAGAATTGTGCAGCCACAAACTACGAGCTTTGTAGCGTGTTACAATTGCGTGTTTTCTACACTACACAACAAGAGAAAAAATTGTAATTAACCTTCGCTTGTGAATTATGATACAGGAAAATTGTATTTTTTGGCAGTGATAAAGACGGTTTCTTGGAGTCACCACAGCAGAAAAACAACGCTTAATTTAACCCGCTGATGTAAATTGTGCCAAAAGATTTGAGCTTCAGCCACAAACTACTAGCTTTTGGTGTAGCGTGATTACAATTGCGTGTTTTCTATGCTACACCAACAAGAAAAAAATTGAAATTAACCTTCAGCTTGTGAATTATGGTACAGGAAAATTGTAATTATTAGCGGTTGAAATAGAAGACAGTTTCTATATTTTTGTCACCACAATGCAGAAAAACAACGCTTAATGAACCCCTGGAATGTAGAATTGTGCCAAAAAGAATTGAGCATGCCACAAACTACTATTCAAATGTAGCGTGTTAACAATTGTGAGTTTTCTATGCTACACAACAAGAGAAAAAATTGTAATTAACCTTACGATTGAGGAAAGGGGGGTGAATTATGGTACAGTAAAATTTAATTTTTTTTGTGTTGAAAAAGACGGTTTATTTTGTCACCAAGCAGAAAAAACAACGCTTAAATAAACCTCTGGATGTAAATTGCGCAAAAGAAATTGAGCAGCCACAAACTACAGCTTTGTAGCGTGTTAAAATTGCGTTTTATTCACGTCTACACAACAATAGTAAAAATTGTAATTAATCCTTCGCTTTGTGAATTATGGTACAGGAAAAATTGTAATTTTTGGCGGTGAAAAAGACGGTTTATTTTTGTCACCACAGCAGAAAAAAACAACGCTAATTAACCCCTGGATTGTAGATTGTGCCAAAACAAATGAGCAACCACAAACATACGATCTTTGTAGCATGTTACAATGGCATGTTTTCTACGCTACACAACAAGAGAACAAAATTGTAATAACCTTCGCTTGTGAATTATGTACAGGAAAATTGTAATTTTTTTGGCGGTGAAAAAAGACGGTTTAATTTTTGTCACCTACTAGAGAAAAACCATCTTAATATAACCCCTGGATGTAAATTACAGCTAAAGGAATTGACACACAAACTACGAGCTTTGTAGCGTGTTACAGATTGCGGTTTTCTACGCTAACACAACAATAGAAAAAATTGTAATTAACCTTGCGCTTGTTAATTATGGGTACAGGAAAAATGTAATTTTAGGGAGGGTGAAAAAGACGGTTGATCTTTTTTGTCAACCACAGCAGAAAAACAACCTTAATAAACCTCTGGATGTAAATTGCGCAATAAAGAATTGAGCAGCCACAAACTACGAGCTTTGGTAGCGTGTTTACAATTGCGAGTTTTCAACGCTATCCCAACAAGAGAAAAAATTTGTAAATAACCTTCGCTTGTGTGAATTATGGTACAGGAAAATTGGACTTTTTAGGTGGTGAAAAAGACGGTTTATTTTTTGCGTACCAAGCAGAAAAACAATGCTTAAATAACCCCTGGATTTAAAATTGTGCCAAACAATTGAGCAACCACAAACTTACGAGCTTTGTACGTGATAAAAAAAATTTGCGTTTATTCAACGCTACAACAAAAATATAAAAAATTGTAATTAACCATCGCTTGTGATTAAGGTACAGGAAACATTGTAATTTTTGGCGGTGAAACAAAGACTGGTTTACTTTTGTTCACCACAGCAGAAAAACAACGCTTAATTAACGCCTGGAATGTAGATTGGGCCAAACAATTAAGCAACCACAAACTACTACTTTGTAGCGTGTTACAATGCATGTTATCCCTTACGCTACACCACAAAGAAAAAATTGTAATTAACCTTCGCTTTTGAATTAAGATACTACAGGCAAATTATTTTATTTTTTGGCGGTGATAAAGACGGTTTCTTGAGTCACCACAGCAGAAAAACAACGCATTGATTAACCCCTGGATCTAAATTGCGCAAAAGTAATTAAGACAAGCCACAAACTACTAGCTTTTGTAGCGTGTTTACAATTGCGTGTTTTCTACTCTACACAACAATAGAAAAAATTGTAATTAACCTTCCATATGAATTTTGGTCTACAGAAAAATGAATTTTTGGTGGTGAAAAAGACGGTTTTTATTTTTGTCACCACAGCAGAAAAACAATGCATAATTAACCCCTGGATATAACTTGCGCCAAACAATTGGAGCAACCACAAACCAACAGCTTTTGTAGAGTGTTATACAATTGCGTGTATTCTACGCTACACAACAAGAGAAAAAATATTGAAATTTAACCTTCGCTTGTGAATTAGTGATACAGGAAAATTGGTATTTTTTTGGCATGATAAAGACGGTTTCTTGGAGACACCACAGCAGAAAAAACAACTCTTAATTACCCCCTGTATGTAAAATTCGCCAAAGAATTGACAGCCACAAACTACTAGCTTGTAGCGTGATAAAATTGCGTGTTTATCTACGCTAACAACAATAGAAAAAATTGTTCATTAACCATCGTCTTGTGAATAGGTACAGGAAAATTGTAATTTTATGGTGTTGAAAAAGACAGTTTATTTTGATCACCACAGCAAAAAACAATGCTTAATTAACCCCTGGATGTAAATTGCGCCAACAATTGAGCAACCATAAAACTGCCGAGCTTTGTAGCGGTTACAATTGCGTGTTTTTCTTACGCTACACAACAATTAGACAAAATTGAAATTAACATTCGCTTGATGAATTATGGTACATGAAAAATGTAATTTATGGCTAGAACAAGACTTTTTATTTTTGTCACCACAGCAATCAAAACCACTCTTAAATTAACCCCTTGATGAAAATTGTGCAAAAGAATTGTGCAGCCACAAACTACAAGCTTTGTAGCGTGTTAGCATTGCGTGTTATTCCCCTACGCTTACACAACAAGATAAAAATATTGTAATTAACCATCAGCTTGTTAATTATTGGAACAGGAAAATTGAAATATTTTGGGGGTGAAAAAGACGGTAATATTTTTTGTCACCACAGCTAAAAAACAACGCTTAATAAACTCTGGATGTAAATTGCGCAAAAGAATTGAGAGCAGCACAAACTACGAGCTTTGTAGCGTTTACAATTGCGTGTTTTCCTACGCTGAACACAACAAGAGAAAAAATTGTAATTTAACCTTCTCTTGTGAATTATGGTAACAGGAAAATTGTAATTTTTTGGTGGTGAAAAAGACGGTTTTATTTTTGTCACCGACAGCATAAAAACAATGCTTAATTAACCCCTGGATGTAAAGTTGCGCCAACAATTGAGCAACCTAAACTCCGAGCTTTGTATGCGTGTTACAATTGCGTGTATTTTCTACGCTACACAACAAAGAGAAAAAATGTAATAACCTTCGCTTGTGAATTATGGTACAGGAAAAATTGTAATTTTTGACGGTGAAAAAAGTATTATTTTTGACACCACAAGCAGAAAAACCACGCTTAATTATCCCCTGGATGTAATTTGCGCAAAGGAACTTTTGAAAAGCAGCCACAAGACTATAGTTTTGTAGATGTGTTACAATTGCGTGTTTTCTATGCCTACACACAACAAGAGAAAAAATTGTAATTTAAACATTCGCGTTGTGAATTATGGTATCAGGGAAAATTGTAATTTTTCGCGGTAGAAAAAGACGTTTTATTTTTGTCACCACAGCAGAAAAACAACGCTTAATGAAGCCCCTGATGTAAATTGAGTGCAAAAGAAATGTGCAGCCCACAAACTACAGCTTTGTAGCGTGTTAACAATTGCGTGGATTTCTACGCTACACAACAAGAGAAAAAATTAGTAATTAACCTTCGCGTTGTGAATTATGGTACAGATAATTGTAATGTGTTTGGTTGTGAAAAAAGACTGTTTATTTTTGTCGACCACAGCATAAAAACACGCCTTAATAAACCACTGGATGTAAATTGTGCAAAAGAATTGACAGGCCACAAACTACGAGCTTTGTATGCGTGGTTACATATTGCTGTGTTATTTTTTCTACTCTACCCAACAAATAAAAAATTGAAATTACCTTCGCTTGGTTGTAATCAGGTACAGGAAAATTGTATTTTTTGGTGGTGAAAAAGACGGTTTATTTTTGTCACCACAGCAGAAAAACAATGCTTAATTAACCCTTGGATGTAAATTGCGCCAAACAATTGAGCAACCACAAACTACGAGCTTTGTAGCGTGTTAAAATTGCGTTTATTCTACGCTACACAACAATAGAAAAAATTGTAATTAACCTTCGCTTGTGAATTATGGTACAGGGAAAAAAAACTGTAATTTTGGCGGTGAAAAAGACCGTTTTTATTATTTGTCACCACAGCAGAAAATACAACGTCTTAATTAACCCCTGGATGGTTAGATTGTGCCAAACCAGTTGAGTCAACCAAAAACTACGAGCTTTGTAGCGTGTTACAAATGGCATGTTTTCGTACGCTACACAACAAGAGAAAAAATTGTAATTAACCTTCTCTTGTGAATTTAAAAAAATTATACAGGAAAATTGTATGTTTTTGGCTGTGATAAAGACGGTTTCTTGAAAGTTTCCAAAACTCAACAAGTAGAAAAACAACGCTTAATAACCCCTGATGTAAAATTGCGCAAAAGAATTGAGCAGTCACAAAACTACTAGCTTTGTAGCGTGTTACAATTTGCTGTTTTCCTACGCTACACAACAAGAGAAAAAATTGTAATTAACCTTCGTGCTTGTGAATTATGGTACAGGAAAATTTGTAATTTTTGGTGGTGAAAAAGACGTTTTTTTTTGACACCACAGCAGAAAAACAATGCTTAAATAACCCCTGGATTAAATTGCTGCCAAACACATGACAGACCACAAACTACGATCTTTGGAGCGTGTTATAATTGCGTTTTTTCTACGCTATACAACAAGAGAAAAAAATTGTAATTAACCTTCGCTGTGAATTATGGAAACAGGAAAATTGTAATTTTATGCGGTGAAAAAGACGGTTTATTTTTGTCCACCACAGCGGAAAAACAGACGGCTTAATAAATCCCTGGCAATGTAGATGTGTGCCAAAACAATTGAGACAACCACAAACTACAAGCTTTGTAGCGTTGTTACAATGCAATGTTTTCTATCGCCACACAACAAGAGAAAAAATGGTAAATAACCTTCTCTTGTGAATTAGAAAAGGAAAATGTATTTTTGTTGCGGTGAAAAAGACGTTTGCCTTGGAGGTCCACCACAAGCATAAAAACAACGCTTAATTAACCCCTGGATGTAAAATGCGCTACTAGATTGAGCATCACAAACTACTAGCTTGGTGTGCGTGTTTACAATTGCGGTGTTTTCTATCTCACAACAAGAGAAAAATTGTAATATAACCTTCGCTGTGAATAATGGACAGTGAAAATTGTAATTTTTGGTGGTGAAAAATTTAACGGTTTATTTATGTCACCACAGCAGAAAAACAAACGCTTTAATTAACCCCTGATGCAAATAACGCCAAACAATTGGAGAGCAAACCACAAACAACGAGCTTTGTGCAGTTACAATTGCGTGTTTTCTACGGCTACAAAAAAGAGAAAAAATTGTAATTAACCTTCGCTTGTGAATTATGTTACAGGAAAATTGTTAATTATTTGGTGGTGAAAAAGAGCTGTTTATTTTTGTCACCACAGCAGAAAAAAACAACGGCTTAATTAACCCGTGGATGTAAAATTCGCAAAAGAATGAGCACCACAAACTACTAGCTTGGTGGCGGTGTTACAATGTTGCGTGTTTTCTACGCTACACAACAAGAAAATAATTGTAATTAACCTCGCTTGTTAATAATGGTACAGAAAATTGTAATTTTTGGTGGTGAAAAAGACGGTTTATTTTTTGTCACCACAGCAAAAAAACCCATGCTTAATTTACCCCAGGATGTAAATAACGCAAAGGAATTGAGCAGCCCACAAACTACGAGCTGTTTTGTAGCCGTTGTTACAATAGCGTGGTATTCAACGCTACAACAACAAGAGAAAAAATTGTAATTAACCATCGCTTTTGAATTATGGTAGCAGGAAAATTGTAATTTTTGACTGTGGAAAAGACGGTTTATTTTTGTCACCACAGCAGAAAAACAACGCATAATGAATCCCGGATGTAAATTGTGCAAAAGAATTTGCAGCCGACAAACTACGAGCTTTGTAGCGTGTTATACAAATGCGTGTTTTTCTACGCTACACCAAAGAAAAATTGTAAATTAACCTTCGCTTGTGAATTATGAAACAGGAAAATTGTATATTTTGGCATTGATTAAAGACGCGTTTTCTTTGGAGTCACCACAGCAAAAAAAACAACGCTTAATTTAACCCCTGGATGGTAAAATGTGCAAAAGAATTGAGTCAGCCACAAACTACTAGCTTTGTATCGTGTTACAATTGCGTGAGTTCTATGCTACACAACAAGAGAAAAAATTGTATTAACCTTCTATTTGTGAATTATGGTACAGGAAATTGTAATTTTTACGGTGAAAAAGACCCGTTTAATTTTTGTCACCACAGCAGAAAAACAACGCTTAATGAACCCCTGGATGTCATTGTGCAAAAGAATTAGTGCAAGCCACACACTACTATCTTTGTAGCGGTTACAATTGCTGTGTTTTCTGCGCTACACAACAAAGAAAAAATTGTAATTAACCTTCGCTTGTGAAATTATTGAACAGGGAAAATTGTAATTTTTTGGTGATGAATAAGACGGTATTATTTTTGGTCACCGACAGCAGAAAAACAACTGCTTAATAAACTCTGATGTAAATGCGCAAAAGAAATTGAGCAGGGGCCACAAACTACGAGGCTTTGTAGCGTGTAACAATTTGCGTGTTTTCTTCTACGCTCCCCAACAAGAGAAAAAATTTGTAATTACCTTCGCTTGTGAATAGGGTACAGGAAAATTGGTAATTTATTGTGTGGTGAAAAAGACTGGTTATTTTTGTCACCACAGCATCAAAACAATGCTTAATTAACCCCTGGATGTAAATTGCGCCAAACAACTGAGCAACCACAAACCTACGAGCTTTGGTAGCGTGTTTAAAAATTGCGTTTTAATTCAACGCTACACAACAATAGAAAAATTGTTAATTAACCTCTCGCTTGTGATATTATGGTACAGGAAATTGTAAATTTTGTGGCGGGAAAAAGACGGTTTATTTTTGTCACCACAGCAGAAAAACATTCGCTTAATTAACCCTGGATGTAGATTGTGCCAAACAAATTGAGCAACCACAAACTACGAGCTGTGTAGCATGTACAATGGCATTTTTCTACGCTACACAACAAGAGATAAAAAAATGTAATTAACCTTCGCTTGAGAATGATGATACAGAAAATTGTCAATTTTTTGTGCGGTGATAAAGACGGTTTCATGTGAGTCACCACAGCAAAAAACAACCGCTTAATTAACCCCTGGATGTACATTGCGCAAAAGGACTTGAGCAGCCACAAACTCACTAGCTTTGGTAGCGTGTTTACAATTGTCGTGATTTCTAACGCTACACAACAAGAGAAAAAATTGTAAGTAACCTTACGCATTGTGAAATTATGGTACATGACAATTGTAATTATTGGTGGTAGAAAAAGACGGTTTTTTTTTTGACACCACAGCAGAAAAACAATGCTTTAAATAACGCCCTGGAATGTAAATTGCGCCAAACAATTGAGCAACCACAAACTACGATCTTTGTAGCGTGTTAACAATTGCGTGTTTTCTACGCAATACAAACAAGAGAAAAATTGTAAATAACCCGTTCGCTTGTGAATTATGGATACAGGAAAATTGTAATTTTTTGCGGTGAAAAAGACGGTTTTATTTTTTGTCACCACAGCAGAAAAACAACGCTTGAATTAACCCCTGGAGTAGATTGTGCCAAAAAATTGAGCAACCACAACTACGAGCTTTTGTAGCGTGTTTACTACTTGCATGTTTTCTACTGCTACACAACAAGAGCAAAAATTGTAATTAACCTTCCTTGTGAATTAGGTAAAAGGAAAAATGTGATATTTTGGCGGTGAAAAAGACAGTTTCTTGGAGTCACCACAGCAGAAAAACCACGCATAAATAACCCTGTGCTTGATGTAAAAAGCGCAAACTATAATTGAGCATCCACAAACTACTAGCTTGGTGCGTTTACAATTGCGTGGTTATCTAACGCTACCAAACAAGAGAAAAAATTGTAATTAACCTTCTGCTTTGTGAAATAATGTACATGAAAATTTGGTTAATTTTTGGTGGGAAAAGACGGTTTTACTTTTTGTCCCCACAAGCAGAAAAACAATGCTTAATTAAACCACTGGATGTAAATTGCGCCAAACAACTTTGCGATCGGAAAAAAAAAAAAACCACAAACTACGAGCTTTGTGTAGCGTGGTTACAATTGCTGTTTTTCAAGCTACACAACAAGAAAAAAAATTGTAATTAAGCCTTCGCTTGTGTGAATTGTTGGTACAGGAAAATATTAATTTTTGGTGGTGAAAAAGACGTTTATTTTTGTCAACACAGCATAAAAAACAACTGCTTAATTAAAACCCCTATGTAAAATGCGCAAAATAATTAGTAGCAGCCACAAACTACTAGCTTGGTGGCGTGTTTCAATTGCGTGTTTTCTACCTACACAACAATAGAAAAAATTGTAATTAACCTACTCTTGTGAATAATGGTCCAGGAAAATTTTAATATTTGGTGGTGAAACAGACGGTTTAATTTTTGTCACCCACAGCAGAAAAACAATGCATTAAATTAACCCCTGGATGTAAATTAGCGCCAAACAATTGAGCACAACCACAAACTACGAGCTTTGTACGTTTTACAAATTGCGATTATTCTACGCTACACAACAATAGAAAAAATTTGTAATTAACTTCCGCTTGTGAATTATGGTAAACAGGAAAATTGTAATTTATGGCTGTGTTGAAAAAGACGGTTAATTTTTGTCACCACAGCAAAAAACAACGCTTATAGAATAACCCCTGGAAGTAGATTGTGCCAAACAATAGAGCAACCACAACTACGAGCTTTGTAGCGTGTTACAATGGCATGTATATTGCTACGCTACACAACAAGATAAAAAATTGGTAATTAACCATCGCTTGTGAATATGATACAGAAAATTGTATTTTTTGGAGGTGATAAAGACGTTTTTCTTGGAGTCACCACAGCAAAAAACAACGCTTAATTAACCCCTGGATGTAAATTGCGCAAAAGGAATTGAGCCAGCCACAAACTACTAGCTTTGTAGCGGTGAGTTACAATTGCGTGTTTTTCTTACGCTACACAACAAGAGAAAAAATTGTAATTACCTTCGCTGATGAATTATGGTACAGGAAAATTGGATAAATTTTTTGGTGGTGAAAAAGACTGTTTATTTTGACACCACAGCCAGAAAAAAAAAAAAAAAAACCAAATGCTTAAATAACCCTGATGTAAATTGCGCCAAACAATTGAGCAACCACAAACTACGAGCTTTGTAGTGTGTACAATAGCGTAGTTTTCTACGCTAAGCAACAGAGAGAAAAAATTGTGTAATTAACCTCGCTTGTGATTATGGTACAGGAAAATTGTAAATTTTTGGCGTGAAAAAAGGACGTTTTATTTTGTGTCACCACAGCAGAAAAACAACGGCTTAATTAACCCCTGGATGTAGATGTGCCAAAAAATTGAGCAACCACAAACTACGAGCTTTGTAGCTGTGTTACTAATGGCATGGATTTTCTACGCTACACAACAAGAGAAAAAAATTGTAAAATAACCTCGCTTGTGGAATTAGATAAAGGAAAAAATTGTATTTTTTTGGCGGGTAAAAAGACTGTTTACATGGAGTTCACCCACAGCAAAAAACAACGGCTTAATTAAACCCCAGGATGTAAAATGCGCAACTAGAATTGAAGCAGCCACAAACTACTGTAGCTTGGTGGCGTGTTTTACAATTGCGTTTTTTCTACGCTATACAACAATAGAAAAAATATAGTAATTAACCTTCGCTTTTGAATAATGTACAGAAAATTGTAATTAATTGGTGGTTGAAAAAGACGGTTATAGAAATTTTTTGTCCCCACACAGAAAACAATGCTTAATAACCACTGTATGTAAAATGCGCCAAACAAATAGAGCAACCACAAACACGCGCATTGTAGCGAGGTTACAATTGCGTTTTTCTACGCTACACAACAAGAAAAAAATTTGTAACTTAACCTTCGCTTGTGACTTAAGGTACAGGAAAAAATTTTAATTTTTGGTGGTGAAAAAGACGGTTTATTTTTGTCAACACTGCAGAAAAACAACGCATAATTAACCCCTGGATGTAATAAGCGCAAAAGGAATTGAGCATCCACAAACTACAGCTTGTGGCGGGTTACAATTCGTGTTTTCTACGCTACACAACAATGAGAAAAAATTGTAATTAACCTTCGCTTGTGAATAATGGTACAGGAAAAATTTGAATTTTTTGGTGTGAAAAGACGGTTTATTTTGTCCCACCACAGCAGAAAACATTCTTAATTAACACTGGATGTAAAATGCGCCAAACAATTGAGCAACCACAAACTACGAGCTTTGTAAGCATGTTAGCAATTGCGTGTTTTCTACGCTACACAACAAGAGAAAAAATTGTAATCAAGCTTCTGCTTGTGAAATATGGTACAGGAAAATTGTAAGATTTTTGGCGGTGAAAAAGTCGGTTTAATTTTTGTCACCACAGCAATAAAAACCATGCTTAATTAAACCCCTGGAAGATAAATTACGCAAAGGAATTGAGCAGCCACAAACTACGACTTTGTAGCGTGGATACAAATGCTGTTTTCTACGCTACACAACAATAGAAAATAATGAAATTAACCTTCGCTATAGT
This sequence comes from Phyllomedusa bahiana, assembly GCA_025379985.1. Lineage (NCBI taxonomy): Eukaryota > Metazoa > Chordata > Amphibia > Anura > Hylidae > Phyllomedusa > Phyllomedusa bahiana. The sequence goes on from JAODAL010068740.1 coordinate 15,180, forward strand.
GAATTATGGTACAGGAAAATTGTAATTTTTGGTGGTGAAAAAGAACGGTTTAATTTTGTCACCACAGCAGAAAAACAACCATAATAAACCTCTGGATGTAAATTGCGCAAAAGAATTGGAGCAGCCACAAACTACGAAGCTTTGTAGCGTGTTACAATTGCGTGTTTTCTAGCGCACCCAACAGAGAATAAAAATTGTAATTAACCTTTCGCTTGTGAATTATGGTACAGAAAATTGAAATATTTGTGGTGAAAAAAAAGACGGTTGAAATTTTTGTCACCACAGCAGAAAAACAATGCTTAATTAACCCCTGGATAGTAAATGTGCCAAACAATTGATGCAACCACAAACGACGAGCCTTTTGTAGCGTGTTAAAATTGCGTTTATTCTCGCTACACAACAATAGAAAAATTGTAATATCCTTCCGCTTGTGAATTATGGTACAGAAAATTGTGAAATTTTGTTGGCGGTGAAAAAGACTGGTTTACTTTTGTCACCACAGCAGAAAAACAACTGCTTAATTAACCTCCCAGATGTAATTAGTGGCCAACAATAGAGCAACCACAAACTACGAGCTTTGTAGCATGTTTACAATGGCATGTTTTCTACGCTACACAACAAGAGAAAAAAATTGTAATTAACCTTCGCTTGTGAATTATGATACAGGAAAATTGTATTTTTTGGCGGTGATAAAGACGGTTTCTGAATTCACCATCAGCAGAAAAACAACGCATGATTAACCGCCTGGAGTATAAAGTTGCGCAAAAGAATTAAAGCAGCCACAAACTACTAGCTTTGTATCGTGTTACAATTGGCGTGTTATCTACCACTACACAACAAGATAAAAAATTGTAATTAACCTTCGCTTGTAATTTGGCTACAGATAAATTGTAAATTTTTGGTGTTGAAAAAAGACGGTTTACTTATAGTCACCTACGAGAAAAACAATTGCTAATTAACTCCTGGAATTTAAATATGCGCGCCAAACAATTGAGCAAGCCACAAACTACGAGCTTTGTAGCGTGTTACAATTGCGTCAATTATACGCTACACAACAAGAGAAAAAATTGTAATTAACCTTCGCTAGTTAATTAGGATACAGGAAAATTGTATTTTTTGGTCAGTGATAAAAGACGTATTCCATGGAGTCACACAGCAGAAAAAAAACAACGCTTAATTAACCCCTGGATGTAAAATTGCGCAAAATGAATTGAGCAGCCACAAACACTAGCTTTGTAACGTGTAACAATTGGCGTGTTTTCTACGCTACACAACAAGAGAAAAAATGTAATTAACCATCGCTTGGTGAAATATGGGTACAGGTAAAATTTAAATTTTTGGTGGTGAAAAAGACTGTTTTATTTTTTGACACCACAGCCAGAAAAAACAAAGCATAAATAACCCCTTGATGTAATATTGCGCCAAACAATTGAGCAAACCACAAACTACGAGCTTATGTAGCGTGTTACAATTGCGTGTTTTTCTACGCATACTACAAC
>JAODAL010068741.1:0-16677 GCA_025379985.1 Phyllomedusa bahiana
TAAATTACTTTTTCACAGTCCTGTGCAATATAACAGCTGTGTCACCTGCAATAACCAAACACCTCCCGAACCGCTGCAGAGGCTCCGCGACTTGTCTAGACAGATGTGTGTGGGCGCAAGAGTCATCAGCCCTGAGGCGAGAAATAAATAGACTTACACTAGGAAGATATATATAGACAAATATTACTGTAACCCTAACTTGAATAGCATAGTCCTTTACAATTTGGAAAATAAATTTTTTGTACCTTTGGGGGCAGTATTATAAATAGTTATATTCTTTTTACATAGGGGGCAGGTTTTATAGTAGTTATATTCTTGAAAATAGGGGGGAGTATTATAGTGTTTATATTCCCTTTTTCAAAAGGGGGCAGTATTATTTGTAGTTATATTCTTGTACATAAAGGGGGCATTAATTTTAGAAATTTTATTCTTGTACATAGGGAAACAGTAATATAGTTTAAAATTCTTGTACATAGGGGCCCTTTTTAAGTAGTTTATTCCCTTTTACATATGGGCAGTATTTTAGTAGTTTTTATTCTTGTACATAAAGGGACAGTATTAAAGTAGGGTTTTATTCTTGTACAAGGGGGGGAGTAAATTTTAGTAGTTTTTATTCTTGTAAAATAGGGAGCAGTATTTTAAATAGTTTTAAAATTCCCTTTTACATAGGGGGAAAATTAAAAGTATTTAAAATTCTTGACAAGGGGGCAGTATTATGTTGTTATATTCTTTTACATAGGGGGCAGTAAATTTTGAAATTTAAAATTCTTGTACATAGGGGGATATTATATTGTTTTTATTCTTTACCCTAGGGGCAGTATTATAGTAGTTATATTCCCCTTTTACATAGGGGCAGTATTTAGAAAATTTATTTTGTACATGGGGCATTTTTATAGTAAATTTTAATTTTTGTAAAAAAGGGGGAGTATTATAGGAATTTATATTCTTGTTTCAAAGGGGCAGTAATTTTAGTAGTTATAAATTTCTTTAAAAGGGGGAGTATTAAAAGTAAATTATATTCTTGTACATAGGACAGTATTGGGAGTAGTTATATTCCTTGGGAAAATAGGGAAACAGTATTATAGTTTTTATATTTTTTTGACAAAAAGGGCCCGTATTATAGCCATTTTTATTCTTGGGACTAAAGGGGCATTTTTATAGCAGTTAATTTTTTGTACATAGGGGGGGAGTATTATAGCAAGGGGTTTTAAAATTTTTTGTACAAAAGGGGCAGAAATTTTATAGTTATATTTTTTGACATAGGAGCAGTATTAAAAGTTTTTTAAAATTCTTAACATAGGGGGAGTATTATAGTTTGTTAAATTTTTTGAAAATGGGGCAGTTTAAGTAGTTTTAATTCTTGTACATAGGGGGGAGTATTAAAAGTTATATTTTTTTACATAGGGAGCAGTTTTTATATAGTTTTTAAATTCTTGTACATAGGAGCAGTATTACAGAAATTTTTAAAATTTTTTGGAAAATAGGTTGGGATTTTTATAGTAGTTTTTTAAAAAATTGTACATAGGGGGAATATTAAAAGTAAGGGTTTTTATTCCTTGTACATAGGGGAATTTAAAATTTTAGTAGTTTATTCTTGTCATATACATTTTTGTAAATAGTTATTTTAGTTTCCAAATTTTTGGGCAGTATTATAGAAATAATTTTTTTTACCCCCCAAAAGGGCATAAATCGTTCCCCAAAATTCTTGTACCCCCTGGACAGAAAAATACAATTTTTAAAAAACTTTTCAAAGGGGCCTTATTAAAAAACCCTTTTAAAATTCCCCTTTTCCCCCCAAAAAAAAATAAAGAATTCGAACATAGGGGGAGTAAAAAAGTTTTTTAAATTTTTTAACAGGGGCAGTAAAATGAAAAAAAATCTTGTCCCCAAAAGGGGGGAGTAAAATAGTTATAAAACTTGCCCAAAAGGGGGGCAGTATTACATAGTTAAATTCTTTTTAAAAAAGGGGCAATATTACAGTAGATAACCTTTTACATAAAAGGGGGCAGTATTAAATTTAGTTTTTAAAAACTTGTACATAGGGCCCAATTTTTATAGTAGTTTATTAATCCGGGACAAAGGGACAGAAAATTTTAGTAAATTATATTCCCTTTTACCCTAGGGGCAGTATTATAGTAGTTATAATTCTTGTACCCAAGGGGGAATTTTTATAGTATTTTTATTCTTGAAAAAAGGAGCCCGAAAATTTTAGGGAGTTAATTCAAGTAAAAAAGGGGACAGTATTATAGTAGTTTTTATTTTTTCCGTACAAGGGGCAGTATTATAGTAGTTATATTCTTGTCCTTTGGGGCAGTAATTTTCAGAATTATATTTTTTGTACATAGGAGCAGTAAAATAGTATTTTTAAATTTTTGTTCAAAAGGAAACATATTATAAAATAAATTTTTATTCTTGTACACCCGGGGCAGTATTAAGGGAAAATTAAAATCTTGTTTCCCAAAAGGAAAAGTATTTAGTAAATTTAATTTCTTGTACATAGGGACAGTAATTAAAGGGAGTTATATTCTTTGTACATAGGAACAAATATTATAGTAGTTTATTCTTTAAAATTAAGGGGCCCTTAAAAAAGTAATTTTTAAATTTTTGTAAAAAAGGGAAAAATATTTTTAATTTGTTTTCATTCTTTTACAAAAGGGGGCAGTAATTAAAATAGTTATAGTCTTGGGGCTAGGGGCATAATTTCAATTAGCAGTTATATTCGTACATAGCCCGGGAGTATTATAAATAGTTTTTATTCTTGTACAAACGACAGGAAATTTTAGTTTGTTTAAAATTCCCTTTTACCCAAAAAGGGAGGGAAATTAAAAGGGAGTTAAAAATTCTTTTTTACATTGGGAGCAGAAAATATAGTATTATATTCCCCTTAAAACAAAGGGGGCAGTATCCCTAATAGTTATATTCTTGACAAAGGGCAGTATTATAGTAGTTTATATTCTTGTCATAGGGGGGGCATTATTTTAAAATAGTTATAATTTTTGTACAAGGGGGGCAGTAATTTTTGTAAATTATTTTTTTTACATAGAGTACCCGTAAAAAATAGAGTTTTGATTCTTGTACATAGGAGCGTATTAAAAAGTAGTTAAAATTTTTTGTTCATAGGGGCAGTAAATTTTATTTAAGGGTTTTAAATTTTTGTTTCATAGACATTATTAAGGGAGGTTTTATTTTTGTACCCTAGGACAAGTATTATAGCAGTTAAAACTTGTACAAAAGGGGGAAAATTTTTAAATTTATATTCTTTTACATAGGGGGCCCCGAATTAAGAGTTTTTAAATTCCCCGATATAGGGAAAAAAAAAATTTTAATTCTTGTAAAAAATTTAACCAAATAAAATTATACGTTCCTTTTTTTAAAAACAAAACATAAAGTAATATTTGTACAACAGTATGAAACCCAAAAAAATTTTTGTACAAACCATAAAATAAAGTAAATTTTCCCTTTAAAATAAAAAAAAATAAATTTTGGTAAAATATCATTTTAAAATATAGTTTTTTCCTTTTACAACCCCCTATTAAATAAAATTTTAATTTCCCCGAAAATATCAAAAATACCCCCTTTTTTCCTTTTCAACATATTAAAATAATTAAATTTTTTAAAAGGGCATATTATAGTTGTTTTAAAAATTTTTAAAAGGGGACAAAATTTTAAAAAAATACCCCCTTTTCCCAAAGGGCCCCCAAAAAAATTTTTTAGTTTTTAAAATTTTTAAAAAATAAAACTTTACCCCTAAAATTAAAAGTAATTAATTTTTTTACAAAGTCCCCTAAAAATGAATTTTTCCGTAAACCCCCTAAACCCCCAAAAATTTTATTTGTTTAATAAAAAAATTTTTTTTAAAAAAATAGAGGGTTGGGCCCCGTTTAATAAATTTGTTAATTTTTGTACCCCTAAACCCAAAAAAAATTGTAATTAAATAAAAAAGTTTTCCCCCCTTGAAATTTACTGAAAACTTTGGCCTCCCTTTTTCCCCACCCGGTTTTTAGTTTCCCCCAAACCTTTTTAGAAACCCCCCAAAATTCTCTCACTTCCCCTCCCTATAATTTCGTGCCCCCCCCTTTTGGGATTTTGAGGTTTGGGGGGCCCCGCCTTTTCCCGGTCTTCCCCGCCTTTTCAAGGGAAAGTTTTTCACATCTTAGTTTGGGGGACCCCCCCTTTTTGGGGGTTAATCCTTCCTTCACCCCCCCCATGTCCCCCTCTCAGCAAACACTGTGATAAAAATGAGCTTTTAATTTTTTTCCCGTAGGGGTTTGAGACAAAAACGGAAAATGTTTTTTTCCAGGATTTGGGAAATTTTAACTCTTCCTTTGGGGGGACAGTGATTTTTTCACTTTGCCGGCGAAGCTGTGGTGACAACACAATACAGGATCTGTCCATCACGCTCTCTGCTCAGTGTCACATCATGTACAAACCGCAAGCGGCATATTTGTGGCCACGGAAAATAGTTTCCCCTCAATTTATTTCTTCTGCACACAAATAGTGGGGACGGCTAAGACGGCAAGAATGCCGAAACACACAACCTACGCCCCCGAAAAAAGCCCCAATTTTTTCAAATTTTAAAGGGAAAAATCCAGTTTTGATAACCTATAAAGTTTTTTTTAGACTTAAATTCCCCGGACTCCAAGCCAAAAAAATTGGGGGGAGCCGGGCCCCCCTTTGCTATTTAAAAATACTGGGTTTTCTTCTTAATTTGGGAAAAGGGAAAATTTGGGGGCCCCCAATCTTAAAACCCGTCCCTTTTCTCCCCCTTTTTCTTTTTTCCCGGGGGATCGGGGGGGAGCCTTTACTTGGTCCCCCAGCCGGGTTGTGGCCTAAAGTGCCTTTTATGGGAGACAAAACCCTTTTGGGGGAACTCACTTAAACCAATATTTTTAACCTTAACTTTCTAACTCGACTAAACCATGGGGGCCCATAGACCCCCTTTTTTTAAATATGAAACCTTTAAAATCCCCTTTTTCCCCTTTCCCAGGGAATAGGGTAACCCCAGGTGCAGCTACTACCTCTTAAAGGGGTTTGTTATTTTTTTTTGTGCAAAGTGCCACCCCACAGAGCCAGGGGCAGCCATCTTCCTCCCCAAAAAAATTTTTGATGTGGGGGGTTTGGGAATTTTGAAAAGGGCCCCTGAAACACAACTGTGGGGGGTATAAAATTTAGGGGAAGGGGAAGTGACCCCTAGGGCAAATTACCTTTGGGCCCGTTTAAAAAAAAAAGGGAACCCCTTTTTTATGTGACAAAAAGAACAGTTTTGGGGGAATGTCGCCCTTTAAATAGAATTTTCTGCAGAAAAAATTTTTGCAGCCCGAAAATTTTCCCCCCAGATAGAAACTCCCCAAATAAAAATTTTTGCAACCAAATATTTTTTTGGGGGTGGTTTTTCCTCCCAAAAATTTAATTTTAAAAGGGGTAAAATTCCTCGAGAAAAGTCCGTGAAAAAGAAATCCCCCGTGACAGGGGGAAATTTTAACCCAAATTTCCTTCCCCCCCTTTTAAAAATTTTTATTTTTGATTTTTTTAAAAAATTTTTCCATACGGGTGCTACTTTAAAATAAAGGGGGATTCCGGGGCTGTCTTGTCCTTGGACAGTTCCCCGTTCTGTCCTTCACGACTCACTGTGTTTGTCTCTCTCTTCCTTTCTCTCCTCAATCTACCCCGTCCCTTTTCCCTCCTTCTCTTCTTTCCCCGGGGGATTTTTTAAAACCTGGACTTTGGGCCACAGCCGACTTGTGGCCCAGTGACCTTTTGTGCTAGATCACTGGGAACTCACTTAAAGGGGTTTTGCCACAAAGTAGAATTAACGTTGGAAAGTTTTTAAATGAAATAACAAACTTTTCCCATTCATCTTTTATTAAAATTCTGCACCGTTTTTTTTTTAGCTCTCCTTTGTAACCATTGTTTCCAGCTCATCTCCAGGGGATAACCGGGCGAGCCCCCCCTCCTGGCGCAAATGCCAGAACCCCTCTCCCTCAGGTAGCTACTGGTGTTCAACCCCAGGTGCTGCATTCTACTCCCGTCCTCTGTCTCCTTAGTAATTAGTCAAACGGGCAAATAAATTTTAAAAAAAAAACCTCAAAGAGGTCTGTGTATTGATAAAAAAAAAAAAATCCCCAGGTTTGGGTTTCCCGCAGGGATTTGAACGAGGAACCCTTTTCCTGGAGGGGAAAAGTTTTACCTTGATACAAGATTACTTACGCGGGGGTCACGTATCAAACAAAAAAAAATCACACACCCCCCTTTTGAAACAAGCTGAAGAGCTGGATCAGGGGGTATGAAATGAAGGGGGGCAAAACCCCCCCAACACAATATTTTCTAGGGGATGTATCGCTTCCTTAGTTGGGGCTGACCCTAACTGCCCAGCTTGTCAACTCCTAAAATGCAGGGGCGTTTCTTCCCCCTCCCAGCGGGGTTGACAAAATCCCCACTTCACGGGTTTGGCCCCCCGGGGAAGACTCTCCCCCCTCCCCCTCTCGGGAGCCCCACATGTCACTGTGTCTCCCCCCTATCAGTCTTTTTTTTGAAAGAGTGGAAAACATACCACGGGCGGGCATTCAATCTAACTACACTGATCTCTCCTCCAAAAGCGGAGATTTTTTTACAGTTAAAACCAGCCAAAGGAAGGGCAACAGATCCCCTTCTATGCGGGAGATTTAGGCACCGGGAAAAAACGCCCATTTTTTTCCTAAATTTTAGAATCTGCCCCGCCTTTTTTTCTCCCTTAGGTTTTGGGAAGAGAAAATGCAGGGCCCCTTTAACTTTTGAGTAAAGGCGGGGAAACGACACAAATTGAAAACTTTTTTCCTAAATTTTTAAAAAAAACCCTTGTGAATTCTTTTTCTTGGGGGCTTTGGAAAAAGTAAAAAATTTTGCTGGTCCCTGATTGAGGGGCCCACGGGAATGCTTGCTCTGTGAATCGACTGGGGCTTTAAAAAGAATGTAAAAAAAGCTCTCACTATGAAATGAAGGAGGGGGGAACGCAGGTTTCGCCCGGGACTGGATATCATTGAAAACAAAAACACAAGAAAAGGGAATACGGGTTTAATACAAGACAGCTTTGCTAATGACTTCAATTTTTTTTCCCCCGTCCCCTTATTTTTAAGACCATTTCATGAAATAAAAAACCCCTTTTAATTTTCTAACTCTGGACAAAAGCATGAGCCCATAGACCCCCTTGTAACATGTACCAAACATTTCCCCCCTTTTTTTCCTTACCCGGGGAAATTGGGGGCTGAAAGGGCCGGCTAGGGCACCCTGTCTAAAAAGGGCCCCCCTGCCTAAATAAAGTGTTTGAGTAAATTAAACCATAAACGATTAAAAGTAAAAAAAACCACAAAACCAAAATTTGGGAAAGATAAATGTGGGAAAACCCCCACAAAAAAAAATTTAATCCAAGCCGGGGTTTAAAACTCATACTTTAAAACCCAAACAAACTACTAGAAACGTAAAAACCTTTTAAAAAAAAAATTTTAAACTTTTTTTTAAAAATAACTATTAAGAAATACCTAAATATAAAATACACAATCAATATCCCAAAACAACTAAAGCAAGCCCTATAACAAAAATGGGAGATTGCCCGATAAGGCACCCCCAATCAGGAACCAGACACCGCCTGCCCTAACTACCCTAACAAGATACATAAACCACATACAATAATACAATCACAAAAAAGTGCTAAAAAGTGCAAACCACTACTAACTAACAAAAAGTAACATACAAAAAAAAAAAGTTTTACTTTTGTATTTTTTAGTAATGGTTTGCACTTTTGAGCACTTTTTTGCCTTTTGTATTGTAATATTTTTATTTTCGTTTATGAATTTTGTTGGGGCAAGTTGGGGCATTGTCTCTAGGTTCCTGATTGGGGGCGTCCTTATCGGGGCGTTTCCCCCATTTTTGTATAGGCAGCTTTATTTCGTTTAAAAAAAATGATATTGTTTTTTATATTTAGTATTTTTTAAAATAGTTTTTAAAAAAAAATTTTTTATATTTTTATATTTTCCTGGGTTTTAAAATTTTAAAAAAAGATTTTTGAGGGTTTTAATGTATGAGAAATAACCAGGTTTTTGATTATCTTTGTATTGTGGTTTTCCCCACATTTATCTTTCAAATCAGATTTTCGTGGTTTTTTTTTTTTCTTTTTTAATTTTATAAAAAGGGTTTAAATGACTCAGCACTTTTTTTTGCGAGCAAGGGGCAAATTTTTTTAGACGCGGGCCCTTATCGGGGGGAAACTCTCTCCCTTTTTGTACAGGGACTTTAGTTGATTTGGGGGTATTTGATAGTGTATTTTTTTATTTAAGGGGTTTATTAAATAAAATTATTTAAAAAAAAGTTATAAATTTTTTACACTTCTCCAAGACAGGCCCACAGGGGAGGGGGAAAGAAGGCGCCCGCCAAAGGGGGCCACTTCATCCCCGGCAGAAAAACCAGTGGGAAGGAGAAAAGGGAGTGGGCTAATTTTCCCCAAGGGGGGGCTATATTCCCCCCATTTTCCTAGGGCCCAGAATAAAATTTACCCTAATTTTTGTACAAAAGGGGGGACAAAATAGGGGGTGATCCCCCAAACCCCAAAAGGTGGGAACATCCCCATAACAAGGCAGAATTGTCCTTCAGGGGGTTTAGGGAAATGGGATCCAAAATGGTGGGAAATTTTTTGAAGATCCCCCCAAACTTTCCCAGATCAATACATTATCCCAAAAGCTTGGGGGGCTGATAGTAAAACAAAGGGGGGACTCATTGCAGGGGGTTTTGGGGGGCCTTCAGGCCCCCACTGTCCCTAACCACAGCGGCCCCGGGTTTCTTGGGAGAACGTCTTTGATTGGTACAGTTTACTTTTTTTTAAAAATAATCAGCCGGGGCCCGGGCCCGGGCTGCCTTGGGGTGAGTTTTAAACCCCCGGCAGAGCTGGAAAATAACAAACCTCCGTCCGGAGACGAGGCCGAAAACACCCTTTTCCCAAACAATTCACCCCAAACATATGGGCCCTAGGGGAAAATCGTCGAATAAAAGGGCCGGTTTCTATGGAATCCTTCAAACAGAAACTTTTGGGTTTGTTTTCCCCTCCCGTCCCAAAGGGGAAAACCCAAAACCGAGCCTCCCCGGGGAAGAAACCGGGGGGGAGTCAAAGAGAAACGGATAGGAAACACTTATATCAGGTCTACAAAAGGGGGACCACTGGGCACCACGGGGGCAGCTTTGTGTTTTACATTTTAGAAACTTTCCCTGTTGGGTCCCGTTTTCTTTTTTGTAGACTGGGTTTTTTTAAAAATTTTTGTCTTTAGGGAAAGGGGGTTTCCCAAAAAGACAAAGGGATTGTAGTTTTTAAAATTAAATTTACTGCATATTGGGGCCAAGCAGTTTAGTCTTTTAAAAAGGGGGCGTCCCCACAAAAAGGGTCGCCCGCTTTTTTAAAGTTTTTAAATCTTGCCCAAAAAAAAGTCACTTTGCAATTTTGTTTTCCCCCTTTAAAATGTCCTACCTATTTTCCCAGATTAATTTTTCCCCTTTTTGTATGGACTTTCAATCAGCTTTCCCCAGGGCGCTATTTGCTACAGACCTGTTTTTTCGGGCTCCCGATATACTGGGCCCGCCTGGTTTCTATAAAATACAGACCTGTTTTTATCTTTTCCTGATAGGGGTGCCAGCACGGTTGCTATAGCTACAGACCTGTTCGATCTCTCCTGAACGGCCGCCAAAAAACTGGTCGCTTAAAACTTTCAGACCTTTTTGATTTTCTCCTGAACCCTGCCAAACACTTTTGGGTTTCAAAACAAAAGAAACCCGTTCATCTCTCCTGATAGGGGTGGGGCCCCACTGGTTTGCTATAGCCAAAAACCTGTTTGATCCCCCTCATGAAAGGCCCGCCAGCACTGGTTTTCTTTTAGCTTTCAGACCGTTTTAAATCCCCCCCTGATAGGCCCAGCACTGTTGCTTATAGCTACAGAAACCTTTTTTAAACTCTCCCGATAGGCCCGGCCCCGCACTGGTTTTGCTATAGCTTTTCAGACCCCTTTTGATCTCTCCTGATAGTCTGCCCCGCACTGGGGCACTATAGCTACAGAACTGTTCAATCCCCTCCTGATAGCTGCCAGCACTGTTTGCATAGCTACAGCCTGGGTTTTTTCCCCCTCATGAAAGGGGGAGCCAGCACTGGTTTCTTATAGCACAGATTTTTGTTCAATCTCCCTGATAGGGGCCCCACTGGCTGCTATAGCTACAACCTGTTTGATTTTTCTCTGAAAAGGGTGCCAGCATGGGCGCTATAGCACAGACCTGTTTGATCTCTCCTTTAAAAGGCTTCCAAACACGGTCACTAAAGCTACCAAATTTCAATCCCCTGAAAAGGCTGGGCCCGCAAATGGTGCTATAGCTACAGACCTGCTTCTACTGCAGCCTAGAGGGAAACCCGTAAGACGCCCCTGAATTCAAAATGAAACCAAGAAAACAGAACGGGGGTGAAATGAATCAAAGTAGTAAACAACCCCCTTTAAAATCACAACCCGGTTTTCCCCATGTTTTTTCCCTTCCCCGGGGCTCATGTTATTGGAAAAAACCGGGAAATGATATTTAATGTCCCCGGTTTAGTTCCGACGTCACTTTCAGTTCCCATAACATTGGGGTAGGAAAAGGAAACTGGAAGTGAAAACAAGACTTTACCCTCCGAAAGCATTTGGGCATGTCTGACGTCACTTTTTTTTCCATAACATAGGGGTAAAATAGAGAACCCAGAAGTGACACTGTGCCGGGTGTGACAAGAGACGAAGACCTATACTGGAAGGCAAAGGGAAAACCCTAGGACGTCGAAACCCCCAAAAAACCCCCTTTAGGATTTTCACATAGTAAATTTTGGAGAGGGTTTAGGAAAAATGTGAGGTCGGGTCGTCCCAAACCCAATTTTTTTTTTAGTAATTTGGTTTTTAAATAGTTTTAAAACAGAGCTAATTTAAACAAAGCTGCTCAATGCAAAACAAATCTGCACAAGTATGCAAAAAACCTACAAGCCCCCCCATTTGCTGTTTTAAATAGGCACCAAGAGAAAGGGAAAAGCAGTGTAGGAGCCCACCTGCAATTTTAGGGCCCCCCTTTCCCGATTGGGAGGGGGGCTTTAAACAAATTTTTGATTTTAAAAAATTTAACTAAAAAACCTCAAAAAATATTTTTATGTGATCCTAAGTATCAGAAATGCTTTTTTTCCAAAAAAAACCCTTTCCCTTTTTTTATAGTTTTTTTTAGTGCTAAATAGGTGCTTCTGGGGGGCATTTGGGGTTTTGTGTGTAGTTGGGTGCCGATCATGTGCACCCCAATGGCCCCATTTTTTTTCAAAAAATTTTTGGGAAGTCAAAGCCAAATATTTTTTTTCTTTAAACTCCCCAATTGGGGGGGGGGCTGCCCGGTAGAAATTTTTATCATTCTTTTTATACAGAGCTCTGGGATTGGGAAAACCCAGAAACATAACCCCTATAAAGATTATAAAGCGAAACAACAAAGAATTGTGTAACTTCATGTAACAAGTGGGAAAACCCATAAAGACTGATAACCCTAAAACAACCCAAAAAAACCCATTGATTCCCATAGGGCCATTATATTCCCCCCAGCGCCCGTAAAAGGAGGGAGGGGAAGAAATGGGAAAAACAAGCAAAAAAAGGGGGTTTTCTCGCTACAAAGATTTTCTTTCCCAAACCCTGTTTGGGGGAAAACTAAATAAAATGTTTTTCCCCCAAAAAAATTGTGTTGTTTTCATTTTTTTGTTGAGGAGCACAAGTGATTGTTTTCACCCTTTTGAAATCTCTCTGGTTTCCCCAAATGAAAGAAACCGTGTAATTTTTTCCCCCCCCCCCCCCCGCTGTTTTTTTCCCATCTGAAAGCCCGGGGGTGACCCCCATCACATGGTACCCACAAAAGAACTCTTTGGCAAGAGAAACTTGTTTGTTATCTGATCTTTCAACAAAGACAACATTACGTCTTTTTACTTTTTTTAAAACAAAGCTTCCCGGGGGCCCCACAGCAGGAAAATTTTTTCTAATTAGCAATGTTCCCGAATACAAAGACTTTAAATGCTAAAATTTCAGACAGCTTGACCAGGAAGTGACAGAGCAAAGCAGCTTTTTTTTTATTCAAGCTTTCCCATGAAATTTTGAATAAAAACAAGCCCTTTAATATCCCCTGCCAGTTTCATGTCACACTGTGTGTGAAAATTGGGGGCCACAAAAAAAAACATCGAAGCAAACAGATAAAAACAAGAGCTAACGATCCTCCTGCCATGGGCCTTTACAAGAAATGCAGAAATTTTTTCACTATGCTAAAACTTTATCCACTTTTACTAACCACTGACCACTGTGCAACACTGTGCCCAACCCCTGAGCCCCCTGTGCTAAAACCCCTGACCCCCTGTTTAACTCTGCTAAACCCCTGATCTTAAATGTGTAACCAAAAGATCCACCCCTGCTAACCACGATCCAACCCCTGCTAACCACAGAATTTCCCCTCGCTAACCACTGAGGGCCCCTGTGCTAACTCTGCTAACCCTTGTCCATTATGCAGCCACCCCGAGCCACTGTGTTACACTCTGCTAACCACTTGTTTTTCCCCTAAGTAGCCCCCTGAGCCACTGTGCTTTCACTGTGCAACCACTGATCCACTGGCCAACTTTTGTTTTCCCTGTAAACACTGATCCACTGTGGTAAAAACCAATGAGCCACGTGTTACCCTCTGTAACCACTGATCTACTGTTTCTAAAAAACCCCAGATTTCCCCTCTTTCTAACCCCCTGAGCCCCCTGTAATACACTCTGCTTAAACCCCTTGTCCAAATTGCCCAGCCAAGGGGCTGCACTCTGCTAACCAAATGATCCACTTTTTTAACCAAATTTACCCACTTTGCTAAGCTTTTGCTAAACCCCTAACCACTATGCCCAAACCCCTGACCACTATGCTAATTTACCCCCACCCCTTTCCTATACTTTGCTAAACCCCTTAGGCCCCCCTGCTGAACAGTGCTAAAATTGGGGGTACTGACCTACCCAGTGCTAACCACAGAGCCACAGTGCAAGAGACTTGCCAGCGCCCGCACCCTCTGCGGGCATCAGTCTTCACATCAGATCCAGATCTTCACAGTTGTCTGGGTAACAAGAAACTTACAATTGTTTATCAGCCATAAAACCCTTTTTTCGAGGGGGAAATTTTTAAAAGGGAAAAGGGGGACAAAAACACCCCAAAATCCCCTTCACAAATTTTATTTAAAGGGCCATGAAAACCCTGTTTTTTTTCGTCTATGTGTGATGAGAAATCCAACCTACAAAGCTCCAACCCTCTTTTAAAAACTTCTTGTCCCAAACAGGGGACCCTCAATCAATGAATCTTTACACTTCAACCCCTTAATTTTTCATTCCTCTAAACAGCATTACATCACTTTTAAAATTTTATTCCCCGGGCCAACGTACATTGTATCCAGAAATCCCCCTTCCCGCCCCCTCTAGGCTGTTGAGCTGAACCCCGGAGGGGATTCTGGTTAAAATTATTTTTAAATCTCCATTTTGTTCTATGGGAGTTCCCAGTTTCAGGGAGCGTTGTGTTCTCCATTCTTTTTTTATGGGGTGTTCCCCTAAAAGGGGAGCGCTGTGTTTTCCCCCTCCATTTTTCCCTTCTATGGGAGTTCCCAGTAAAAAAGGGGGGAGGGGCCCGTGTTCTCCATTCTGTTCTTTTGGGTTTCCCCCTACCCGGGGGGGCGCTGTACTCTACATTCTTTTCTTGGTAAGGGTTCCCCTACAGGGGTGGGCCCGGGGTTTCTCTCCATTCTGTTTCTATGGGAAATTTCCCCAAATTTCAGGGGGGGGGCGCAGTGTTTTCTCCATTTTTGTTCTAAAAGGGGAGTTCCCTTTCAGGGGAAAAGCGCTGTTTTTTTCTCAATTTGTTTCCCATGGGATTCCAGTAAAAGGGGGGCGCTGTGTTCTCTCCAAATTTTGTTCTAAAGGGAAATTCCAAGTACAGGGGAGCGCTGTGTTCTCTCCATTTTTTTTCTATTTAGTTAAAAACAGGGGAGGGGCTGTGTTCTCTCCATTTGTTCTATGGGGTTCCCAAAGTACAAAAAGGGGGCGCTGTGTTCCCCATTCCCGTTTTTAAAGGTGTTCCCCGTACAGGGGAGTGCTGTGTTCTCTCCATTTTGTTTTTTTATGGGGGTTCCCAGTTAAAAGGGGAGCGCTGGGGTTCTCTCCATTCTGTTCTAAAGGGGTTCCTAGTAAAGGGGAAGGCGCTTGGGGTTTTTTCTCCAAATTTTGTTCTTTGGGGGTTCCTAGTTTCAGGGGAGCGCTGGTTTCCTTCCCCCCCCCCCCCCCCCCCCCCCCTTCTGGGGTTTTAGGGGGTTCCAGTTCAGAGGGGCGCTGTGGTTTTTCTATTCTCCTTATGGAAATTCCCCGTACAGGGGAGCGCCTTTTGTTCTCCATTCTCTTCTGTAGGAGTTTCCAAATACAGGGGAGCGTGGGGTTCTCCAAATTTTGTTCTAAAGGTAGTTTACCCGTACAGGGGAGCGTGTATTCCCCCATTCTCTTCGGGAAAGGGGTTTCCAAATACAGGGGGGGCGCTGTGTTCTCCATTTGTTCTATGGTTTGTTCCAGTACAGGGGGGGCGTGTATTCCCAATTTTTGTTCTTGGGATTCCCAAATACAGGGGGGCGTGTATTCCCCCATTCTGTTTATGGAAGTTTTTCCAGTACAGGGGAAGGGGGGCCCGTGTTTTTACATTCTTTCTCTATGGGGGTTTCCCAGTTTAAAAGGGGGAGCCTGATTCTCCCTTCTGTTCTATGGTTTGTTCCCCCTTTCAGGGGGGTCGCTGTATTTCCCCAAATTTTGTTCTATGGAAGTTCCATACAGGGGACGCTGGGGTTTACAAATTCCCGCTCTATGGGAGTTTCCCCGTACAGGGGGGGGCGTTATTCTCCATTCCCCTTTTTGTAGGGGTTTTCCAGTAAAAGGGGGGGCGCTGGGGTTTTATTCCCCCCCCCCCCCTTTTGTATCTTTAAAATTCCCCGTACAGGGGGGCGCTGTTTTTTTCTTTCCCTTCGGGTTTAAAGGGGGCTCCAGTACAGGGGGATTCTTTTCTCCCCCCCCTTCCCCCTCCCCCCGGAAAAGGTTTTTCCCCGGGGGTTTTCCAAGGGGGGCGCCCCCCCCCCCCCCCCCCCCCCCCCCCCCGCCCCCCCCCCCCCCCCCCCCCCCCCCCGTTGTTTCTCTTCCCATAAATTCCCCCCGTTTCTAAGGTTTTTGGGTTGGCCCAAGTACAGGGAGCCCCTTGGTTTTCCCCTTCTTTCTATGGGAATTCCCCAGTACAAGGGGGACACGGGTTTTCCCTTTTTTCTTTTCAAAGGGGGATTTCCCCAAGTACGGGGGAAAGCATTTGTTTTTCCCCTCCATTCTGTTCTAGGGGAAATTTCCCAGTACGGGGGAAAGGGGTTTGTGTTTCTCCATTCTTTTCTTGGAAATTTCCCCCAGTACGGGGGACACTGTTTTTTCCCCAAATTCCGTTCTATGAGATTTTCCCCGGTACAGGGGAGCGCTGTTTTTCTTCCTTCTTTTTCTATGGTATTTTCCCAAGTACAGGGGGGGGCACGTGTTCTTTTCCTTTTCTTTTTCTATGGGGGGGTTCCCGTACGGGGGACGTTGGGGTTCCCCTCCATTCTATTCTTTTTTTCTCCATTTTTTTTCTTCCCCTAAACCCAAGGGCCCCCCAGAAAAATAGGGCCGCCCCCAGACCCGGGGTTTGGGGATAGGTTGGGGGGGCGGGTTGCCATGTTCTAGCTGAAGGGAAAGCGGGCCCCATTTTTGCTATGTCCCCTCCTCTACATCCCCCCGGGACTAAAAGAGAGAATTTCTAAGAAATTTATTCAGATGACATTAGGGCCTAATAAAAGTCCCCTTCCTTGGTCTTTTTCGGGAAAAAAATTTTTAAATCAGTTTCGGAAAATTGAATAAAAAATGATTTCAAATCCAACCCAAAAAAAAAACTTTTTTACCCGGGAAACCAAAAGGGCCTTCCACTGTTGTAAAAAAAGGCGGGGGGAAATTTGGGTTTAAAGGTCTAAAATACAGTGTACCCCCAAGGAATAAAAACAACAATGACTTTTGTGTTAAATACAAACACATGGAGGGGATGTTTGTCTGTGTTATGCTAAACGGCGGAACACCCTATACCAAACAAACTACAGGAGTTTGCATTAAATGGCAAGGGATTTACCGCATCATTGGGTGGGCACAAAAAAGGAAAATACAAAATTTTCCCCCCCTAAACATAATAATATTAAAATGAAAGTAAATGTAGCAGTTTCTTTACAACTCATTGACCATTTGCCACAAAAATACTGAGAGAAAATTCTGAGCAATAAAATCTACTTAAAAATATAAATTTTTTTAAAATTTTTAAATTTTAAAAAAGCAAATATTTTGAATTTCCCCAATGTTTCAAAAATATAATTTCTATAATACTGCCCTCCTAGGGAAAAAGAATATACCCGTAACTTCTTTTTAAAAAAAAAATTTCTGCTCCTATGTAAAAGGAATTTAATACTATAATACTGCCCCCTATGTACAGAAAAAAATAATATAATACGCCCCCCCCAAGTACAAAAATATAACTACTATTAAAACTTCCCCCCATTTTACAAGAATATAACTGCTATAAATTT
>JAODAL010068742.1:0-16677 GCA_025379985.1 Phyllomedusa bahiana
CCATTATGCCATCGACCATGCGGGATTTTTAGTTAGTAAGATGTAATCAGCCCTGCCGTGATGATCATGGTTTGCGTTGCATCTCCCTTTATTTATTCGTTTCCAATCTGAAGTGATGACCCTCGGCTCTCGTTTTTTTCCTCCTTCGCCCCCTCGTCCCCTCCCGCCGGCTTTACAGGAGATTGGGACTCGTTCTTCATTGTTGTTTATTTTGTGATAATAGAATTTTCTGTTCTTCTTTTAAAAGGTCGGGATTTCATTACCAGGACCTCTGGGGATGGGGGAGATCAAAATCTTGACCGTGTTGAAACTCCCCTTTCAGAGCTATTGCAGCATTTAGCCTTTCTTCTGCTGTGGGGCGCTGAGCATATACAGGTGAGCTGCACTACATCGCAGAAAGCACTATCTGTATTATAAAGTAACAGACATAGAGAAAAAAAGAGAGATAGAAGACTTTCTCAAGAGACACCCACTGAGCTCTGCACCTCACCCACAGGGGCACCCACTGACTCGACCCTGCAGAACCCAGGGACAAACCCACGAATCCGCACCTCAGCCTCAAGGAACACCCCTGAGCTCTGCCCGCACCTCAAGGAACCCCCCACGAGCTCTGCACCTCAGCCTCACAGAACACCACTGAGCTCTGCACCGCACCTCACAGGGGCACCCACGAGCTTGACCCTGCAGAACCACAGGGGACACCCACTGAACTCCGCACCTGCAGCCTCCAGGGACAGCCCGAACTCTCACCTCCCCCCACAAACATCCACTACCTGCACCCAGCCTCACGGAACCCCACTGAGTTGCACCTGCAGCCTCACAGGAGACATCCACTGAGCTCTGACCCTGCAGAACCACAGGAGACACCCACTGAGCTCTGCACCTGCAGCCTCACAGGAGACACCCACTGAGCTCTGACCCTGCAGAACCACAGGAGACACCCACTGACTTGACCCTGCACCTCACAAGACCCCACTTGGCTTGGGGCCCTGCCCCCGGGCCACAGGGGACACCCACGACTCTGCATCTGCAGCTTCACAGGGGCCCCCCACTGAGCTCGACCCTGCAACCCACAGGGGAAAATCCACTGAGCCCGACCCTTTAGAAACCCCAGAACACCCACTGTGCTCTGACCTGCAGCCTCACAGTAGACATCCACTGAGCTCTAACCCTGCAGAACCACAGGAGACACCCATTGAGCTCTGCATCTGCAGCCTCACAAGACACCCACTGACTCTACCCTGGCCCCCACAAAACCCCCACTGAGCTCTGAACCTGTAGCCTCACAGGAGACACCTACTGAGCTCTGACCGTGCAGAACCACAGGAGACACCCACTGAGCTCTGCACCTGCAGCCTCACAGGAGATACCCACTGAGCTGTGACCCTGCAGCCTCACAGGAGACACCCACTGAGCTCTGACCGTGCTGAACCACAAAGACAAAACCCCCTGAGCTCTGCACCTTAGCCTCACAGAACAAAAACTGAGCCTTACCCTGCAAACCACAGGGGACATCCACGCGCTCTGACCTGCCCTCACAGGGAAAAAACCCACTAGCTCTGGGGCCCCCCGGCCCCCACAGGAACACCCACTGACTCTGCACCGCAGCCTCACAGGAACACCCACTGACTCTGACCTCCCCCTCACGAGACACCCACTGAGCTCTGACCCTGCAGCCTCACAGGAAACCCACTAACTTGACCCTGCAGCCTCACGGGGGAACACCACTGCGCCTTACCCTCAGCCTCCAGGAGACATCCCGCCCGGGGACCTGCACCCCACTGGAGACATCCACTGAGCTCTGCCCCTGCAGACACACAGGAGACACCCACTGAGCTCTGCACCTGCAGCCTCACAGGAGACACCCACTGAGCTCTGACCCTGCAGCCTCACAGGAGACATCCACTGAGCTCTGACCCTGCAGCCTCACAGGAGACACCCACTGAGCTCTGACCCTGCAGCCTCACAGGAGACACCTACTGAGCTCTGAAACTACAGCCTCACAGGAGACACTCACTGATCTCTGCATCCAAAGCAAGGGAAAACCTACACTCTGACCCTGCAGGAACACCCCTGAGCTTGTCCAGAAAAACCACAGGAGAAACCCACTGCGCTCTACATCTGCAGAAGCACAGGAAACCTACTGAAAATCTGAAACCGCGGGCCCCACAGGAAAACCCCCTGGCTCTGCACCCCAGCCCACAGGAGACACCCACTGAGCTCTGACCCTTCAGAACCACAGGAGACACTCCCGACTCTGAATGCAAACCACAGGAGACCCCACTGAGCCGCACCAGCACCTCAAGGGAACACCACTGACTCTGACCCTGCAACCCCCAGGACATCCATGAGCTCTGAATTGCAGCCCCACAGGGGAAAACCCACTGAGCTTGACCCGCAAACCACAGGAGACACCCACTGAGCTCTGCATCTGCAGAAGCACAGGAGACACCTACTGAGCTCTGACCCTGCAGCCTCACAGGAGACATCCACTGAGCTCTGATCCCGCAGCCTCACAGGAGACACCCACTGAGCTCTGAACCTGCATCCTCACAGGATACAACCACTGAGCTCTGAACCTGCAGCCTCACAGGAGACACCCACTGAGCTCTGACCCTGCAGAACCACAGGAGAGAAACCCACTGCGTCTACATCTGCAGAAGCACAGGAGACACCTACTGAGCCTGAACCCGCGCCTCACGGAACACCCCCTGAGCTCTGCACCTGCACCTCCCGGGGAACACCCCCGACTCGACCCTGCAGAACCACAGGGGACACCCACTGAGCTCTGCACCTGCAGCCTCACAGGGGAAAATCCACGAGCTCTGACCCTCAACCCCAGAGACACCCACTGAGCTCGACCCCCGCACCTCACAAAACCCACTTTTGCCTTGACCCTGCAGCCTCACAGGAAAACCCCCCTGACTCTGACCTGCAGCCCACAGGGGGCCCCCCACTGAGCTCTGACCCCAGAACCACAGGGAAACCCCCTGCCCTACTCTGCAGAAGCACAGGGGACACCTACTGACCCCGAACCTGCGGCCCAAAAGGAGACACCACTGAGTCTTTTCCACCTGCAGCCTCACTGGAGACACCCACTGAGCTCTGACCCTGCAGAAGCACAGGGGACAGCCACTGAGCTCTGCACCTGCAGCCTCACAGGAACATCACTGAGCTCTGACCCCCAGAACCCAAAGGAACACCCACGAGCCCTTGCATCTGCAGCCTCACAGGAGGGACCCACGGCCTGAACCCCCGTAGCCTCACAGGGGAAAACCCCCTGGGCTCTGACCCCGCAGCCTCACAGGAGACCCCATAGCTTGACCCTGCAAACCCCCAGGAGACACCCACTGAGCTCTGCAAAACCCGCGCCCCCAAGGAGACATCCACTGAGCTCTGACCCTGCAGTCTCACAGGAGACATCCACTGAGCTCTGCACCTGCAGCCTCACAGGAGACATCCACTGAGTTCTGAATCTGCAGCCTCACAGGAGACAACACTGAGCTCTCACTTTCAGCCTCACAGGGGCACCCACTGACTCTGACCCTGAGAACCTAGAGACACCCACGAGCCTGACCCCCGCAGAACCCAGGGGGACACCCACTACCTGCACCTGCAGCCTCACGAGAACCCACTGAGCCGCCCTGCAAACCACAGGGGAAACCCACTGAGCTCTGATCATCACCTCACGGGGACATTCCCAGCCTGACCCCGCAGCTTTCACAGGAGACACCATGAGCTCTGACCCCCCAGACCACAGGAACATCCACGACTCTACCCCCCCAGCTTTACAGGCACCTACTGAGCTTGAACCCCGCCCAAAACCCCAGGGGACACCCCCTGAGCTTGACCCCGAATCTCCCAGGGGAAAATCCCCGAGTACTGCACTGCGCCTTTCCCAAAAAAACACACGAGCCCGACCCCGCCCCTCACGGAGCCACCCACTGAACTCTGAACCTGCAGCCTCACAGGAGACACTCACGGGGCCCGCATCCGAACACAGGGGGACACCACTGCTCTGACCCTGCGCCTCACAGGAACATTCCTGAGCTCTGACCGCACATCTACGGAGCATCCACTGAGCTCTGCACCTGCAGCCTCACAGGAGAAATCCACTGAGCTCTGACCTCGCAGTCTCACAGGAGACATTCACTGAGCTCTGACCCTGCAGCCTCACAGGGGAAAATCCACGACCTTTATCCGCAGCCTCACAGGGGACACCCCCTGAGCTCTGCCCCCCAGCTTCACAGAGACATTCACTGAGCACGCACCTGCAGCCTCACAGAGAACCCATACCTCTGCCCCCCCAGCTTTACAGGGGAAAATTTTACTGAGCACTGCACCTGCACCTCACAGGAACACCAATAGCTCTGACCCAGCAGCCTCACAGGAGACACCCCCAATGGCCTGACCTGCAGCCACCGGGGAAAATCCACTGACCTCTGACCCGTACCTCACAGGAACATCCACAAGCTCTGACCCCGCAGCCTACGGAGACATCCACGAGCTCTGCACCTCACCCCAAAAGGGGAAAACCCCCTGAGCCTTTACCTCGCAGTCTCACAGGAACATTCACTGAGCTCTGACCCCCACCTCACAGGAACATCCACGACTCGACCCAGCCTCACAGGAGACACCCACTGAGCTCTGACCCCGCAGCTTCACAGGAGACATTCACTGAGCACTGCACCTGCAGCCTCACAGGAGACACCCACTGACCTCTGACCCCGCAGCTTCACAGGAGACATTCACTGAGCACTGCACCTGCCCCCTCCAGGAACACCAATGAGCTCTACCCCCAGCCTCACAGAACCCACTACTCTGACCCCAGCCTACAGGAGACATCCATAGCTCTGACCCTGTAGCCTCCAGGGAAAATCCACAAGGTCGACCCTGCCCTCCGGAGACACCCACTGAGCTCTGCACCAGCAGCCTCACTGGAGAAACCCACTGAGCTCTGACCCTGCAGCCTCACAGGAGACATCCACTGAGCTCTGACCCTGCAGAAGCACAGGAGAAACCCACTGAGCTCTGACCATGCAGCCTCACAGGAGACACTCACTGAGCTCTGAACCTGCAGCCTCACAAAAAAACCTCAACACACAGCCATCAATGTCTAAACTGCTGGCAACAAACGTGAGCACACCCCTAAGTGACCGCTAAAGGGAGTACACCCCTAAGTAACAACTAAAGTGACTACTAAAGCCTTGTCCAATGGCACTGGCAATGTGTCGGCAGGAGACTTTTATCTGGACATTGCCAGTTTGTCGCTGCCCCCGGCTGTGTTAGGTCCTTAGTGACTTACCATGAGATGACTATGTTGGGCCATTGGTGACTTACCCTGAGATGTCTGTGTTGGGTCATTTGTGACTTACCATGATATGACTGTGTTGGGTCTTTAGTGACTTACCATGAGATGACTGTGTTGGGTCCTTAGTGACTTACCATGAGATGGCTGTGTTGGGTCCTTAGTGACTTACCATGAGATGTCTGTGTTGGGTCCTTAGTGACTTACCATGAGATGTCTGTGTTGGGTCCTTAGTGACTTACCATGAGATGACTGTGTTGGGTCCTTAGTGACTTACCATGAGATGGCTGTGTTGGGTCCTTAGTGACTTACCATGAGATGTCTGTGTTGGGTCTTTAGTGACTTGCCATGAGATGTCAGTGTTGGGTCCATAGTGACTTACCATGAGATGGCTGTGTTGGGTCCTTAGTGACTTACCATGAGATGACTGTGTTGGGTCCTTAGTGACTTACCATGAGATGTCTGTGTTGGGTCCTTAGTGACTTACCATGAGATGTCTGTGTTGGGTCCCTAGTGACTTACCATGAGATTCATTGTTGGTCCTTATTGACTTACCATGAGATGGCTGTGTTGGTCCCTAAATGACTTACCATGAATGACTGTTTTTTGGTTTTCCTTAGTGATTTTACCCATGAGATGGCTGTGTTGGGCCCTTTAGTGATTTCCCATGAGATGACTGTTTTTTGGGGTCTTTGGGACTTCCCATGAATGTCATTGTTGGGTCCATAGTAAATTTAAACCATGAGATGGCTATTTTGGGTCCCTAGTGACTTACCATGAGAGACTGGTTTGTCCTTAGTACTTACCATGAATGTTTTTTTTTGGGGTCCTTAGGGGACTTCCCAAATGAGATGTCTGTGTTGGGTCTTTAGTGATTTAAACCAAAGAAAAGGGTTGGGGGATTTGGCCTTAGTGATTTAAACCATGAGAGGGGCGGGGGTTGGGGTCCTTAGGACTTACCATGAGATGTCGGGTGTTGGGCCTTAGTGCCCTTACCATGAATGTCTTGTTTGGGTCCTTAGTGACAAAAACCAGAGATGTTCCTGTGTTGGGTCTTTAGGCTTAAACCATGAGATGGCTTTTGGGGTCCTTAGTGACGGGCCATGAGATGTCAGGGGGTTGGGGGGGTCCATGGGGGGGGGATTTAAACCATGGAAGGCTGTTTTTGGGCCCCTAGTGATTTCCCAAAGAGATGACTTTTTTGGGGGTCCTTAGGGGAATTTAAACCATAAGATGACTGTTTTGGGCCCTTTAGTGACTTACCATAGATGACTGTGTTTTGTCCTTAGGGGATTTTCCCCCACCGAAGGGGCGGGTTTTGGGTCCTTATGACTTACCATGAGTTTGGCTTTTGTTGGGCCTTTGGTGATTTAAACCATGAGATGACTTGTTGGGTCCTTAGTGCCCTTACCATGAGATGACTGTGTTGGGCCCCTTTAGGGGACTTACTGTCACGGTACATTAGGGGTTTCCCTGGACCACTGCAAGCGATGGTAAAAAGCCCACATCAGGGAGCAATTTTAAAAGAAAACCCATTTTTTTCCCACCAGAGCCCGCCGAAAAAGCAGGATGGATTTGGGCCTGCGGCGGGAAACTCCCGGGGGTTTTCCCTTCCACTGGTGGAACTTGCTTTGCGGTGGCACCCCCAAAGTGAGCGTGGTACAAAACCCATAAGGCGAGCCCCGTAGTCGGGGCCCAGGGGGTAGGGTCAGGGCGGGCGGCAAAATTTCCCGTGGTCAAAGGACAAACTAAATTTGGTATGGTACAGGGGAGAGACAATCAGGGCACAAAGAACGCTTTCCCCCGATAGGCAAAGGGGCACAAAAAATCCCGGCAGGGGAATGAGGAAGAGGCCAGGCTTAAATGGGGTAAAGTCCCCGGGTAGCCCAAAATCCCCGACGGCGCTGTCCCTTTAAATTAAGCAGCATTACCGCTAGGGGGGAGTGCGCCCCCCCGAAGCCCCAACAGGAGGCGACGGGGAAAAGTAAAGTGCTTCCCCGGTTGACGAGTGCGCCCCCCCCCCAAATACCCGGCCCAAGGGAAACAGCTCCCCCCCGAGCGGGGGAGCAGGAAAGGGAAAAAGACGCGCCCCAGCCTGCCCCACGGGCCGGGGGGGCCACCTTCCTTTGACAGCCCCCCCCCCTTTGGCCCCCCCTCTTTCCCCCCCCGGGAGGAACCTCTGTACTACCCACAGCCCAAAAATGTTATCCCCCAGTTTCCCAAAAAACCTTTTCCCTTTCCTGGACCAAACCCCCTTTCCCAATCGATGGGGAAAATATAAATTTTCCCTCAAATCACCTTCATACCCAAAGACCCCTTTTTTTAACCGGGAAAAACGTTAGTGGGGGTCAGTTACAGGAGACCGGGGGACCCCCCTTTCCGAAAAAAAACGGTTCAGAACCAGGGATTTGAGTAGAGAGACAGGGAAGGATTTTGGGGATGCGAGGGAAGGGGTGGGGCCGGGAGTTTTGAAACCCAAACCGGTTTATGCTTTTAAAAAACACCTCAAATGGTCCCCATAGGGGGGTCCCACTTTGTAATTTCCGAAATCTTAAGGCGGCATATTTAGCCAACACCAAAAACCTTGTCCCCGGGGAAAAAAAACGGGGGAAAGGACTCCCCCCTCTTATCGCCCTAGTCTTCGTGTAGCAGAAGCTCGAAGAAAGAGGACGGGCCAGCGGGGCCCCCAAATGGCCCTTAAAATTTTTGGGCCCCAACCATCCCGTTTCCGGGGAAAACCCTCAGACGGGGATGCTATGGGAGGGGTTTGGCAGGGGGGCGGGACATACACGATGAAGAAGGGAGAGGGGGCCCGCGGATTCCGAACTGGGGAAATTTTGGTAAAAATTCTGCCCACAGAAGCAGTTTTGGACCATCATTCTGGCGGGGCCGAGAAAAAGTGGTGCAAATAGTTCCCTAAGACCTGGTTGACTCCTCCCCCCCTGGCCGTTCATTTTGGGGTTTGAAAACCGAGGAAAAATCAATTTTTTCCAGAAAACTAAAGAAAAAAGGGCCCCCGCCAAAAATTTTAGACACGAACTGGCCCCCAAACCGAGACGATTTATGGG
Source organism: Phyllomedusa bahiana (assembly GCA_025379985.1). Lineage (NCBI taxonomy): Eukaryota > Metazoa > Chordata > Amphibia > Anura > Hylidae > Phyllomedusa > Phyllomedusa bahiana. The sequence goes on from JAODAL010068742.1 coordinate 8,377, forward strand.
GAAACCCCTTTGCAAAGGGAAAAAATGTTGGTGGAAAAATAGGTTGGCCGGGCGGGGGCAGAGGGTAGCCCCCTGGCCCCCCCCGTGCAAAATGAGGGCCTTTTTCGAGAACCGATCTGCGACCACCCCAAATCACGGTATTGCCAGAAGGGGGGGGGAAAAATCAGTCAAAAAATCCTTTCGCTACAAGGACCAGGGACTGGGGGGAAAGGGCAGGGGACCAGGACCCCGGGGCCTTTTTTTTTTTGGTGATGATTTTTTTTTTTCCCTTTCCCCGGGTTTGACAAAGGGGCCTCAGGGAATTTTTTTAAGTCCTTAACGATTTTCCGGGCCCACCAATAAACCGTGAAATAAGAAGACGGGTTTTTTGGCGAGCCCCGGGGGATGCCCCGGCCACAAAAGAGCATTTGCCCCCAATTTCAAAAATTCTTCCCCTGGAGCGTGGGGCTCACATAGGGGTTTTCCCCCTGGGGGGAAACATTCCGGGGGTCGAAAAGGAGCTGGGGAAGGACAAGACCTCAGGGGGTATTATGTGCTGGGGGACCATTTTCCCCCCCCCCGACCACTGTCGGAGGCCCGGACCCCGGCGTCTCCCCTTAAAAATTTTTTTCCGGGACAAAAGTGGATCTGGAATTTTAAAACGGGAAAAAAAGACGACCCACCTAGCGGGCGGGGATTGAGTCGCGGGGCCTCTGGAGGTATTTGGGGGTTTTAAAATCCAAAATAGATACGATGGGATGTGGGAGCTCCTTCCAGCAAATAGCGCCTTTCCCCTCCGGGGCCCCATTTTGGGAGGGCTAATAACCCCCGGGTTCCCCCCCCAATAGTATAATAATTTTCCCCCCGCCAGAGAGAATTTTTTTGGAATAGAACCACAAGGGGAACCGTCTTGCCTGTGGGCCCCTTTTGCGTGGGGAAACCGCCCCGATTTCCCCAACAATGAGGCATTTTATTTTAAAAGCGAAAAGGGGCTTTCCCCGGGGGCCCGGGCCTCGACAAAAATAGAACAAGGCAAAAGCGTTTTTTAGTTTCACAAATTCTTTCCCCGGCCTCGAGGGGGCCCAAATACGTGGGTTAGCGTTTTTTTTGTAGGGGCCCCGATAGGGGCCACCAGCGGGAAAAGTGCGGGATAAACTGCCGGTAATAAATTTTCAGAAACCCAGAAAAACCCTTGTATTGCCCGAAAAGGGCCCACTGGGGGAGGCCATTTTCAACAACCCCAGACAAAATTTGCCGGGGCCATCCGCAGGCCTTATTTTTAGATAATGTAGCCCAGGGAAAGGGGCTATTTTTGTGGAAGACCACTTTTCCCCAGCTTTGGGGTACAGGGGTTGGTTTAAGGGCCCCCAAACAAACCCGCAACGGAAAAGCGGTGAGTCTCCAATTTTGGTTAATATACCAAATGGTTTTTGGGCCAAAAACCAAACCCCACACAGGAAAAATAGGAGGTCCTGAAGGGCTTTATTCATGAACTCCTGGGAAAACGGGTGGGGCGTTACACCGGCCGAATGGCATGACCAAGTACTCAAAGTGCCCCCCCCTGGTGTTTAAAAGGGCCCTCTTCCCCCCTCAACGCCCTTACGGGGGTGCCGGGGCCAATTGTAAAGGGACCTCTTAAGTCCCAAATTTTAAAAAGATCGTGCCCCCGCTTTGGCAATCAAAAAGCCCGGTCAGCGGCAGAAGGTACCGGGTTTTTTTCCCCCCTGGGTCTTAAATTTTGTTCCCCGATAATTTTAATAGGGGGCCGAAAAAGGAAATCGTCCCTTTTTTTTCCCCGAGGGAAAAATCCTGCCCTTCATGAGAGGGGGAAATTTTTGTATAAACCCCTTTTGTTTAAAATTTTTCCCCCTTTTATAAATTTCCCACATGGCTTGAGTTTCGGGCACAGACAAGGGGTTTGACCCTCCCTAAGGGGGATTGGGACCCCGGGAGTAGGTCAATCGGGGGAAACCATAAGAAACAAATGAGGGGGGAGGCTCCCCAGCCCGCCTTTTTCCAAGAAGAAAATTTGGCAAATTCTTTATACCACTGGTAACCCCGGGGGGAACGGCTCGCGGGGGTTGGAGCAAAGCAAGGGAAAAACAAACCGGGGGAGGTGCCCCCAACAGTGGGGTCAAGCAATTTGGGGAAACCCCCGCGAAATTACTTCTCCTGACGCCAGTCTTTAGCGTAGAGGTTTGGGGTCCAGGGCCCTGGGAATTCCCGCAGAATCGCCGAGGAGGGGTGAGGCAAAAATGTAAAGGTGTTTTCTTCTTATGTAGAAAACCCCAAAATCAAGAGAAAAACGGCATGGTGAGTACCATTTTAAAAAACACGGGCACTTAGGACTCTCCGCTGACAGAGGGAAAATCCCCCCCAACGTTTTTTTTTAGGTGCGCTAAATGGGAAAGGCAATACCCCTGAAAGAGGGGGTAATGAATACAGAACCCCCGCTTTACCGGATTCCCCCGAAAGGCTGAGACCTGGAAAAACTAACCACCCCTTTATTTTCGATCCGAAACCCGGGATCATCAAAATGGAAAGGAGGAATTGCACCTAGGAATGCCCCTCCCACGAAGCCTTGGTGCGGGAGTTTCCCCGGGCGCTTGGGGCACTGAGGACAATTCCCCGAAAATTTTTTTGGACTACCGCAATAAAAGGCATAAGTTCTCCCCCCGACGTTGGGCCAATTCCCTTTCTCGGTAAGTTTTGGGGGCCCCGGGCCCACCGCATGGGTTCATCAGTGGGGGGGGCGGGGTCGGGTTTTATAAAGGCCTTTCCTCTGGAAACTGGAGCCAGGCGTTTAAACCGGGTGGCCGTGTCCTCAAAGTTCCCCGCTGGGAACTCCTCACGCCCCCTTTCCCGGGGAAACGCACGTCCCGTGCGGGTGGGCCCAAAAGAATTAAAATCGCTGAGGGAGGGCGGGGTTTTCTATCGCGGCCAGCAAAATCCCTTTTTCCTACTGGAGAAGGGGCCCCCTTTTAAAAATTTGGGACACAAGGCGGGGGGGTATTCCAGGGTAACTCTGAAAACCAAGGTACGGAAAACTGCAAACCCCATAGTTTTCCCCCCAAAAAGAGTCCCCCCCGGCACAGGGTTTTTAAGACCGTATCGGGGGGAGGAAAGCCCAGCTGGTTTTATCGAGAACACCGCAGGGAAATCCTTGGGAAAGGGCTGTTTATCCGCCGTCACCCAAAACGTTTCCCATCCCACAGGGGGTGGCCTATGCCAAGGGCCCTTTCCCGGGAAAACAAGCTGACCCCCGAAAGCCACCTTTGAGCACTCTGGGGGCCAAATGGTCAGCCCCTCAATTCTATGTGCATTTGGGGCACCCGGGGTGGGGTGAAACCAGGCAACTTGGTTGGAGTCCCCCCTTTAAAAGCGAAAGGTAGCCAACCGGAACTTTGGGGCCCACCGTCCGCAGGGGGAGCACTGGAGGGGGTGTAAACCACGGGGGGAGAGGGGCTCTGTTTGGGGTTTGCCAGGAGTTTGCGCAACAAAGACTTTTTCTGGTCCAACTGCTGTCCTGTTGCGCATTTGTCCGCGACTGCTGGGGCAAAAACTTTCTGCAAAATTCCGCTTCGCCAGGCCAAAAGGCACCTTGGGGGACCATGGCCGATCTTACTGTTTCACGGGAAACAGTATGGATCCGCTGGACCAAACCCCAAACGATAGGGAAAAACCCACACCATGGGTGGAAATCTAAGTAGAACCCCGGGTTTTTACCGAAGGCCCCCCCGCAAAGCGGGATGGACTTTCCTTTGGGGGGGGGGGGGGGGGGGGGGGGGGGGGGGGGGAGTGGGGAAACCCACCAGGTTTTCTTTTCCCCTGGCGGAAATTGCTTGCGGTGGCCCGGGCCAAAAGGGGGAGTGTGGTACAAAAACGTAAGGCAGATTTGAAGTCGGGGACAGGCCGGGAGGTCAGGCAGGTGGAGGGTTTGTTTTTGAAAGTACAAAAGCCCGAACGGTACGGTACACGGGGGAGACGATCACGGCACAAAGGGAACCCCTTTCCCCGTTTGGCCCAAAAAGGCACGAAGATCCGGCAGTGAGATGAGGAAGAGACAAGGCTTAAATAGGGTCAGTGCCTGGTGAGACCAATCACCGGCGCGCTGTCCCTTTAAATTGAGCTGCAGTACCGCGCGCGCCCGGCCGGCAGTAGTAGTGCGTGCCTGAAGCACAGCAGGAGTGCGCCCATGACCCAATACCCGGACCGCGGAACCGCTCGCCCCCGGAGCTGCGGCGCCGTCCATGACACTTACCATGAGATGGCTGTGTCGGGTCCTTAGTGACTTACCCTGAGATGTCTGTGTTGCGTCCCTAGTGATTTACCATGAGATGTCTGTGTTGGGTCCTTAGTGACTTACCATGAGATGGCTGTGTTGGGTCCTTAGTGACTTACCATGAGATGTCTGTGTTGGGTCCTTAGTGACTTACCATTAGATGACTGTGTTGGGTCCTTAGTGACTTACCATGAGATGATTGTGTTGGGTCCTTAGTGACTTACCATGAGATGTCTGTGTTGGGTCCTTAGTGACTTACCATGAGATGTCAGTGTTGGGTCCATAGTGACTTACCCTGAGATGACTGTGTTGGGTCTTTAGTGACTTACCATGAGATGGCTGTGTTGGGTCCTTAGTGACTTACCCTGAGATGACTGTGTTGGGTCCTTAGTGACTTACCATGAGATGGCTGTGTTGGGTCCTTAGTGACTTACCATGAGATGTCTGTGTTGGGTCCTTAGTGACTTACCATGAGATGTCAGTGTTGGGTCCTTAGTGACTTACCCTGAGATGACTGTGTTGGGTCCTTAGTGACTTACCATGAGATGGCTGTGTTGGGTCCTTAGTGACTTACCATGAGATGACTGTGTTGGGTCCTTAGTGACTTACCATGAGATGATTGTGTTGGGTCCTTAGTGACTTACCATGAGATGTCTGTGTTGGGTTCTTAGTGACTTACCATGAGATGTCAGTGTTTGGTCCTTAGTGACTTACCCTGAGATGACTGTGTTGGGTCTTTAGTGACTTACCATTAGATGACTGTGTTGGGTCCTTAGTGACTTACCATGAGATGTCAGTGTAGGGTCCTTAGTGACTTACCATGAGATGTCGGTGTTGGGTCCTTAGTGACTTACCATGAGATGGCTGTGTTGGGTCCTTAGTGACTTACCATGAGATGACTGTGTTGGGTCTTTAGTGACTTACCATGAGATGGCTGTGTTGGGTCTTTAGTGACTTACCATGAGATGGCTGTGTTGGGTCTTCAGTGACTTACCCTGAGATGACTGTGTTGGGTCTTTAGTGACTTACCCTGAGATGGCTGTGTTGGGTCCTTAGTGACTTACCATGAGATGGCTGTGTTGGGTCCTTAGTGACTTACCATGAGATGACTGTGTTGGGTCCTTAGTGACTTACCATGAGATGTCTGTGTTGGGTCCTTAGTGACTTACCATGAGATGACTGTGTTGGGTCCTTAGTGACTTACCATGAGATGACTGTGTTGGGTCCTTAGTGACTTACCATGAGATGGCTGTGTTGGGTCTTTAGTGACTTACCATGAGATGTCAGTGTTGGGTCCTTAGTGACTTACCTTGAGATGACTGTATTGGGTCTTTAGTGACTTACCATGAGATGGCTGAGTTGGCTTCTTGATGACTTATTATGTGATAGCTTTGTGCTTTGTGCCTTAGGGTTAGTGTATTGTTCATTATGTCCAGTCTGACCACCTTTGTGAATAGTAATATATCCTGGATTTACATGTAGGGATATACACGCCCTTTAAATGGGGTTCCTGTCCTTTGTCTTCCTAACCTTGGTGCATGGGTATGCTACTTTCTAATTAGAGTTGCTGCTTATGGTCCTAATTCATTTCTATGGGTGTTATCATGTATATGATGATTATTTAGTCACATATCTGGGACTTAACCAATGCCTTATATAATGGATTTTTTATATGCTTGGAAAGAATTCTTTTGAACACAACCACAATATACATTTCTGTAGTGATGCAAGCTTGCTCATTCACTGCATGCGCGCATAATATTCGCACATGCATGGTGTGTAGTTTGGATCTGGGTATACACTGTGCATGCGCAATGTTCTTCTTGAGTTTTCTTCCTGAAGTCACTGTTTGGGCAGTCATGTGACATGACGCGTGTCACTTACATGCGCTTTATTGTGATATGTTCATGCGTGATAAGTTGCGCTCCCACGTTGAGTGTCTCCTCTTTAGTTAATGATTCATTTTGTACAGAGGTGTTATTTTCACTTTAATGGCTTCAGGATATGGATGTTATGTGTATTTACATTGCATGTGATTGCTTTTTACACTCTCATTATCACTTTTGATTATGTAGAATGAACACGTTTGTATTTTATCTCTGTATATTTATGATTTGTATTCATGAAATTCACCTCAGGCGCTCGCATGTTGGAGTAAAGCAAGTAGGTTGTCAGCCACAGTAAGCGGTTGGCAGCCGTGTATAGATAGTATGGCTGTTTCAGCTGATCTGGGACGGTTCTTATTGGGAGTAGGCAAAGTGTTGGGTGGGTGTCTACTCCCCATGTTCCAGGACAGGCTTTTGTCAGGTCCCTGGAGGCCTGTAGAAATCATGGCACTAAAGGGTGATTGGGGGATGTGGTTTGCTACCTTCTAGTGGAGCAGTAGTGGAGCTGGAGAGAGGCTCTGACCCCCAGAGGCTTAAATGGGTTGTCTCACTAGGAAGATCATAGTTTAAAATGAGGAGACCAAAATTCTAAGCATGTCCGTCCTTGGTCACCATTAGCAAAGTGCTGCGGTTTAAGAGAACAGGCTGCTTTGCATGTGCTTAACAATCATGTTTGAGCCCAGGTCAAAATACGCCCTGCTAATGTATTACTGGCTTTCGGCTGAGTTCTGTCCCACCCAGGTCACGGAGGAGAACGCGCAGGCTAAGGCTGTGTAGTGCACAGGTCGCGGACGGGAACGCATTTACAAGCAGCAGCGTGCACAGACGAGGGAGAGAAAGAGAGAGATCATGTTCAGACCCACGTAAAATGAAAAGAGAAAACACAGCAGTCGCATGTAAGATGTGCAGTCTTACATCAGCGGACCCACGTAAATCTCGTGCAGTCCCACATAAAATGGAAAGAGAATACACAGCAGTCCCAGGTAAGATGTGCAGTCTTACATCGGCGGACCCACGTAAATCTCATGTGCAGTCCCACATAAAATGGAAAGAGAAAACACAGACAGCAGTCCAATTTAAGAAGTGCAGTCCCACGTAAAACAATTTTGCTACACAGATGTGCAGTTCCACATAAATCACTTTTGTGTGTTAATCAGAAACAGAGAACACAGCTGTACACAGCAGTCCCATGTAAGATGTGCAGTCCAATGCAAATTGTAAACAGAGAGAGAACATAGCTGTACTGTGCAGTCCCTCGAAAAACTATTTTGCGACACAGATGTGCAGTCCCATGTAAACACAAACAGATAAAGCATATTGTTTTGTTCTGTAGATCTGTGGAGGTCAGAGGTGGTAATAATCTGCAGGATATATCAGTGTGAGAGAGAGACAGAAAAACAAAATCACCCATCTTTCCAAGAGTCCTGAATGTCAAATGCCCATTCTGTAGAGAGAGCGAGAAATGTAGATCTACACTATGGAGTTACACTTAGCTTTTCACTTCTAATGATTTCAGTGACAGCTGAGAACCTCTCCTTTCCCCCGGCTCACGCAGAATGAATCCTCACGTGCACAGTGTGGGGCGCGTCTGCAGAGATAGAAGATAGAAGATGCTCCATGCTGGGAGGAGAAACACCCCCCCCCCCCTATTTCAAAAGCTCTGCTTGGCAACCAGCATAAAGGGCTGCCAAATGCTGGGATGAGACAAGAGAAGCTGGGACCAGTGGAGACTGGGTAAAGTGTGAGACAGTATTTTGTGCGTCTGTATGATCACCGATAGGATCTAAAATAGTGTTTAGTCAGTGGCCGGAGGTTTTTGTTTGTATTTTGGTTGTTTCCGATACCTTTATCCTGTGCTTGGGTAAATAAAGCTGGTTGAGGACAGTTTTGGACAGAAATTTTGTATTCCATGCAAAATATGTGCCAGAAGCGTATACCAAAGGCGTTGATGCATAGATAGTAACACCCGATATGGTCCAAGATGGCGGCCAATAGTGAATTATGCATGTTAATCATGCTTTTGGGTTTATTTGCCCCTTAAAGCCACTTATCACATTTGCTTGAGAAAAGCTCTGTTATAGGTTCACGGGGGAATAAATCACTAGGTTTTCTTCATATTTGCATGGAGTGCTGTGGATTTTTTTCTACTTTTTT
>JAODAL010068743.1:0-16676 GCA_025379985.1 Phyllomedusa bahiana
CTCCTTCATTTGCGGGCGAAACACGAAACCAGGGATGTCTTGCGGGACCGTCAGCCGCATCGCGGGTCGGCCCTGTGAATCACAGTAACAAACAGCGACGCAAATCTGTCCTTCCGTGGTTAATGCAACCTGCATCAGCATCTTACCTCCTCGCCTCCCAGTCACGCCACAAATGTCGTCATCAGCATCATCAGCATCCGACCAACATGAAGCAGCCCAAATGTCAACTCGTGTACCCACCACTGGGATAATCCATTTTCTGAAGACCTCTTTGATGACAAAATGCGGTTGGGGTCAAAGGCATGTTAAAAGATCAGAGCCAAAGAGGATGATTTTCTCTGCTCTGACGCCCAGTTACTGATGCCATCAGAGGAGGTGAAGAGCCGTCAATCGCAAAAATCCGGGCGTCGGCAACGCCTTGCAGTCCCTCTTGCTTGTAGCCCGCACTCCTGGATGCAGAATGTCAGGACGACGAAGTCACCTGTGTTGATGATGATGATGACGACATTGCGGATCCAACTGGCTTTTCGCAAATTTGCTTGCGAGCGCTTCACATGGACGAGAGAAGACGATGGGGTAGTGTCATACGGGTTCCGCCTCAAAAAGGGAGAGGGCGGTCGCAGAAGTCCGCTGATATGATTCCCGCCACCACGGAAGCGCAAACCCCGCTCCTCGCTTATCGCCGTCAAAAGTCCAGGACCTCTCAAGCCTGGGCCTTCTTTGAGCAAGCCTCTGATTCACCCAGCGATGTCATATGCCGCCTTTGCCGTAAACGCATAAGTAGAGGCAAGAACCTTAGGTGGTTAACCACCACCAACATGTCTAGTCACATGCAGCGAATGCATAGGTTGAAATGGAGGCAACACTTGGCCAAAAAAGCCAGACCGACGCCGGCCTCCAACCACTGTCACACCCCTGTCTCCGCCGCCTCCTCCTCGCCACCACCAAGCGTTCTCAGCTTCCAATTTCTCTCAGAGTCATGATCAGGATCAGCCTCCGCTCAACCTCCACCGTCGCCCGAGTACCACCAGACCACCAAGACCCATCCTACCCTTCTCCTTCCGCCAGTTTGACGACCTGCACGCCGTACAGCGGCCATCTAGCAGCCAGCCTTCTGTCTTCCAGGTTTGGAGCAGAAGAAACACTTTAACCCAAACCATCCCAAAGCCAAAAGCCGAATGTCGGCATTGCCAGCTTTTGGCCTGGAAATGTTGCCTGTCCGTCTGGTGGACACAGATGGGTTCCGCCATGGCAGGGCCCTTGCCTGCCCCCACTACCACATGCCGAGCAGGCATTTCTTTGCCAGAAAAGCCGTCCCTGCCCTGGCCAGCCACGTGTCATCTAAAATTGTCTGCATCTGTGGCCGAAAAGTCCATCTGACCACCGACACATGGACTAGTAAGCACGGCCAAGGCCGCTATATCTCTGTGACAGCTCACTGGGTGAGCTGGGTGATGTCTCTGGGGTGACGGTGGCTCTCAGGCTCGGCGCACGCTCTTCAAACCGCAGGGATGGTGCAGGTTCTTTCCCCCAAGGTCCTCTGGTGCATCACGTGCCCAAGAAACCAGGCCGTTTGAAATTAATCTGTCTTGGAGACCGTCCACACACAGGTCAGGAGCTGTGGACGCTCTCCGCAACGAGACGAGCGCTGGCTGGTGCCAAGAACCTTGTGCCAGGCAAGGTGGTGTGCGATAACGGGCGAAATCTGCTGGCCCGCCCTTAAGATCGTAGGCTGGAGCACATCCCTTGCCTGGCAAATGTCATGAACCTTGTCGTCCAGAAATTTCTAAAGAGCTACCCGGGTCTGGACTGCCTGCTGAGGAAGGCTCGAAGTCTAAGTTCGCACTTCCGCCGTTCGCACCCTACTTCGTCCCGCCTGGCTGCGTTGCAGCGTCAGCTCGGCCTCCCCGTCAACCGTCTCATTGTTGACGTGGCAACACGCTGGAATTCCACCCTCCACATGCTCCAGCGATTGTGGCAGCAGCGCAATGCCATTACACAGTACGAAGTGACACATGGCCTGACAAGCAGCGGTGCGGACCTCGGGTGTTGACCACCGAAGTGGAGGCAGGTGAAAGAGCTCTGCACCATCCTTGCCAGTTTTGAAGAAACCACCAAAATGGTCATGCGGACGATGCCCTTGTCAGCATGAGCATTGTGGTGATCTTATTCTGGAACGATCGTTGGACACTCTGAAACAACAGTCCCGCCAGCGACGGAGGAGGAGACGGACACAGATGCGGACACGGAGCCTTTCTCTCCGTCGAATCCACAAGGCCCGACAGTTTCTCAATTTATCGGTCTTCATTTAGGCAGTGTTCGGGTCCGCTAGTGCAAAGGCGACGCATCAGCTCTCCGGGTGCATCATCTAGGCAAGTCAGGGCTGTGTTGAAGCTGTGCCGGAGGAAGCGGAGGAGGAGGAGGAGTAATTCCTAGACACCGACGTTACTGACGTCCCTGGCTTGGAAAGAGGTTGGCGCGAATTTGAGGCGGAGGAGGAAGATCAGTTTGCTAGTGCCCCTCGACCCAGAGGCTTGGGAAATCAAGGCTCCATCTCTCACATGAGTGCTTGGATGCTCCATTTCCTCCAACATGATCCTCGCATTAAGGCCATCAAAATGAACAACATTTTCCTTGTGGCCACCCTCCTCGATCCCCGTTACAAAGCAAAACTTAACACTTTCCTTCCACCCACCCAAATAGAGAGTAAAATGCAGGAAATGGAGACCTTGCTGATTGATCAACTGGAGACATCTGTTGCGTCTGCTTCACGTTCCTCAAATGTCACGGTGGAACAACATCAGCACGTGACAGCAGAAGAGTGCCAAGTACCGTAGGGCAGAAGCACAAGGGGGCAAAAAATAATGGGGCCCTCTGGAAATCTTATTTACCACTCACCAACGCAGCAAGCGGGGCACACAACAACACCCCGAGACCAGCTTAAGATCATGGGTTGACTATCTGGTCTCAACACCCATGTTTTTTGTAGTGTTTTCCGGGCCCAATAGACTTTGGGGATCTAAAATGGCGAATGGCCCCCACCGCTCGCCCCGCCATAGAGGGTTGTCCTGCCCAGCAGCAAGCGTCATAACCGACGGACCTTTAGCACAGCGGGGAGTATTACAGACAAACGCCCTCCGGCTTCCCAGATAATGTGATCGTTTGACTTTCATCAAGTTAATCAGGGGGGACTTGATGTGTTTTGGGCCCCAATTGCCGAGGTCACCCATTAGTTGCCGGTATACGTCACTTCCTCTTCAAAAGAAATTTTCCCCTTTAAAAATTTTTTTTTAAAATGATCATTTCTTACTGCAAATTTTTTTTCTCTTTTTTCCCCAAAAGTTTTTTTGTGGTTTTTGCTGTAGGGGACTGTAAAAGACAGCAAGGTTTTATGCAACACCGATTCCATTTACTCACTTTATCTTTTAAAGTTTTTGCTTTTCAATGGTTTTTTAGGGCATGTTTTTTAGAACGCAATATCTGGGCCTTTTGGAACAGAAATGTGGGTTTTAAGTGGCATTTCTCCCCTAAAAATTTTTAATAGTGGCTGAGAAGTCATATTTATAATTTTTTGGGTCATGTTGCGTGAGATACAGCAATAATCATGGTCCTTTGGAACAGAAATGTGGTTTCTAAGTGGCATTTCTCCCTCACAATTTTAACAGTGGCGGGAAGTCATATTTATAATTTTTTGGGTCATGCTGCTTTGAAATGCAGCAATACTACAGGTCCTATTCTCAAAAATGTTGTGTCTAACAGACATTTGTTCGTCACAATTGTCTAAAGTGGCTCAAGGGTCATGCTTTGTATTTTTGGGGGCATTTTGCTGTGACATGCAGCTATACTACAGGTCCTATTACAAAAAAATGTTGTTTCTAACAGACATTTGTTCTTTACAATTTTCCAAAGTGGCTCAAGGGTCATGCTTTGAATTTTTTGGAGGCATTTTGCTGTGACATGCAGCTATACTACAGGTCCTATTATAAAAAATGGACACATATTGCAAAATGACTTGTTTTTGCAAGATCTTTAACATAGCTATCAATCCCTGTATTGAGACAACCCATTTAATACAATTAAAAAAAGAGAAACAAAGACATGGTGGGATTCCATCCTATTTTAAAAATGTGCTTTCTAGAATTAGACTACTAAAAAACTTGCATGTACAAAATAGCTGGTAAAAAAAATTCCCCTGAATTGTACAAGGGAGGTACAGGAAAACTTGACCAGATGTAGGTTATTCAGGGACATGGAGTATGGAGCACGGACAGAGAACAAAGTACAGAGACAATTTCCTCCACACGTTGAGTAAAATAAGAAAAGAATGCCAAGAAAAAGGGCACCTGGTGGAACAGGAGCGTTAACCACCAGTATTTCCAAGTGAAGCTCAATTGGTCCGCACTCATACGGAGGGCAAGCGCTATCCAGGACAGGTGACAGTACATGTCCAGTGAAACTAAAATGGTGTTGAAAGACTTCTTTTTCCGGCACTTTTTAATTGGGGTCTGCAGGGGTTTTGGGGTCAGCTGGGCTCAGGGCAGGATAGTCTATGTCCAGTGAAACTTTAAAAGGGGTTAAAAGATTCTTTTTCCGCATTTTTAATCTGGGGGTCAGCAGGTTTGGGGCCCTGCGTGGCCCCCGGGCAGGTATAGTCAATGTCCATTGAAACTAAAATGGGGTTTAAAGACTCCTTTTTCCAACTTTTTTTAAACTGGGGTCATGCAGGTTTTGGGGTCTTTTGGCCAGGGGAAGGGGGTACTATTCCAGTGAAAATTAAAAGGGGGGGAAAAACTTCTTTTTCCGCACTTTTTAATCGGGGGGCATGCAGGTTTGGGGCTCATGCTGCGCTCCAGGACAGGGAAAATCAAGTCCAGTTTAAGTAAAAGATGGTTTAAATCAACGCCTTTGGACTTTTAATTTGGGGTATCAGGTTTTAAGGGGGATGCTGGGTACAAAAACAGGGGAAATGAAAGTCTGTGACTTTTTTTCTGTGGGTTTTTTAAAATAAGGTGTTGCCTAAATGTTCACTATCCATTTGCTGTTGGGATTTAATTCCCTTCTCCCCCCTATTTTGGGGGTAAGAATGAAGGTGTTTTGTCTCCCATAGACTTTAAAGGTCATCGGCGATATCTATCATCCCATCGAATATCTTGTGATGAGGCCCCCTACGACCATCGACCGATGCGTAGCCAAAGTAAAACGCTCAACAACTTTAAGTTATATGATTTTTCCCCATAGGATAACATGGGCCCATACTCGTTTTCCATTGGGGGTCACTAAAAAATGAGAAACCAGATTTTGGGCCCAAGAAAACATGGGCAGAGCCGTTTCTAATTTGAAATTCTTTTAACAATAGAAAATAGATTTTGAGGGGCGGTAGGTCATTCTTTTGCAACGACGCCAAAAGAGGGGTTTTGCAGCTCCCAGTGCCACAACTGGGTGGAGTTCATTCTTGGGGGGCCCCCATGCAGTTTATTCCCTTTAGGCCACCCGTGGGTTGATTCTTTGGGGCCCAAAAGGAAGTTTTTTTCTTGGGGCCCAACAGGGATGTTGGTTTTTGGGGCCACAAGTGGAGATGATTCCTGGGGCCCCCAGTGGAGCTGATTTTTGAGGCCACAAGTGGAGATGATTCCTGGGACCCACCAGTGGAGGTGATTATTGGGGCCACCAGTGGAGTTGATTCTTAAAGCCCACCAGTGGAGTTGATTCTTGGGGCCCACCAGTGGAAATGATTCTTGGGTCCCACCAGTGGAGCCGATTCTTGGGGCCCACAAGTGGAGATTCTTGTGGCCCACTAATAGAGTTGATTCTTGGAGCTACCAGTGGAGCTGATTCTTGGGGCCCACAAGTGGAGGTGATTCTGGGGGCCCACTAGTAGAGTTGATTATTGGAGCCACCAATGGGGTTGATTCTTTTAGTCTATCAGTGGAGATGATTCTTGAGACCACCAGTGGAGATGGTTTCATGAGACACCGTGGTGGAAACATGTCTTGAGGTCACAAGTGGAGATGATTTTTGGGGGCCCATCAGTGGAGCTGTTTCTTGAGCCCACCAGTGGGAGTTGATTCATGGGGCCCACCGGTTGAGTTTATTCTTGGGGTCACCAGTTGGAGCTGATTCTTGAGGCCACAAGTGGTGATGATTCTTGGGTCCCACAAGTGGAGATGATTCTTGGGGTCCACATGTGGAGGTGAGTCTTGGAGCCACCAGTAGAGTTGATTCTTGGCGCCACCAGTAGAGTTGATTACTGGTGGGCCCCAAGAATCAGCTCCCCTGGTGGCCCCAAGAATCAACTCTACTGGTGGGCCCCACGAATCAGCTCCACTTTTGGGACCCAAGAATCATCTCCACTTGTGGCCTCAAAGACATCATTCACTGGTGGTCTCAGGAACATACTCCCACTGGTGGTCTCAAGAATCTTCTCCATGGTGGCCACAAGAATTCAGCCTTCCCACAGCGTGGGCACCAAGAATCAGCTCACTGGTGGGCCCAAGAAATCAGCTCCACTGAGTGGGCCCCAGAATCAGCTCCACTGGTGGGCCAAGAATCAACTCACTGGCTGGGCCCAAGAATCAATCCATGGTGGCCTCCAAGAATCAAAAAAAATAAAAAAAAAAAAAAAACTCCAAATGGTGGGCCCCAAGGAATAAACTCCAATGGTGGCTCCAAGAACCAACTTATCTGGTGGGACCAAGATCAGCTCACTGGTGGGCCCAGAAGGAGTTAATTCTTGCACGCCACCAGTGGAGTTGATTATTGGGGCCCACCAGTGGAGTGGTTCCTGGAGGCACCAGTGGCGAAACTGATTCTTGAGGCTCACAAATTGGCAGATGATTCTTGGAGCCACAGTGGAGTTGATTCTTGGGCCCAACAGTGGAGTTGATTCTTGGACCCAACAGTGGAGTTGATTCTTGTAGTCTATCAGTGGAGATGATTCTTGAGACCACCAGTGGAGATGGTTCCTGAGGCCACCAGTGGAACTGATTCTTGAGGCCACAAGTGGAGATGATTCCTGGGACCCACCAGTGGAGGTGATTATTGGGGCCACCAGTGGAGTTGATTCTTAAAGCCCACCAGTGGAGCTCTGATGGAGAGAACTAGCTAATATAAATGATCAACGACGTCCGCACGTGTTCCCAGGAATTCCAAAGGTAGGATGACATTGTAGAGAATGAACACTAGAGGGCAGCAGCACACTAGTAATGTTGGGTGCAAAGTAACCCATTCCTAGTGATAGTGGTGTGGTTTGTGTAGTTTAATAAGATTATACTATGTGATAGCGGTAGTAGTAGTATAAGTATATCCCAGTGATAGAGGTGGTAGTAGTATAAGCGTATCTTAGTGATAGTGGTGGTAGTAGTATAAGCATATCCTAGTGATAGTGGTGGTTGTAGTATAAGACCTTTTAATAGCGTCTTTAGTAATAGTAAGACCTGGGATAATGGAACATCGGGAAACGGCCTCCCACCCAAACCTCTGACCATTCCAGGAAAGGAAACCCATACTTGGCCGCAAGGCAGCCATGCTTGCTACATGTGTCAGTAACTTTTGGCTATTGACACCAAAGGCCGATGGGGCTTTTTCACCCTGTGTAATCAACTTCCAGGATCAGAGCTCCTACACAGAGGAGCCATTGGTGGAGCCGATTCCTTGGGGCACCACAGAGTAGAGTTTGATTGCTGGAGCCACCAGTGGAGATGTTTTCGATGGCCACCAGTGGAAATGTTTGAGGCCACAAGTGAAGATGATTCTTGGGGCCCACCAGTGGAGCTGATTCTTGAGCCCACCAGTAGAGTTGATTCTTGGGTTCTAGCAGTGAAGTTTATTCTTGGGGCCCATCAGTGGAGATGATTCCTGAGGCCACCAGTGGAGATGATTCTTGAGGCCACCAGTGGAGATGATTCTTGAGGCCACAAGTGGAGATGATTCTTGAGGCCACAAGTGGAGATGATTCTCTGGGCCACCAGTGAGATGATCTTGGGGAACATCCAGTGGGCTGATCTTGGGGTCCACGAGTGGAGCTGATTCTTGGGGCCACCAGTGGAGCTGATTCTTGGGGCCACCAGTGGAGCTGATTCTTGGGGGTCCACCAGTTGAGCTGATTCTTGGGGGTCCACCAGTGGAGTTGATTCTTAAAGCCCACCAGTGGAGCCGATGGGGGCTACCAGTAGAGTTAATTTTTGGAGCCACCAGTGGAGTTGATTCTGAGGGGGGGGTGGGCCACCAGTGGAGATGGTTCCTGAGGCCTCCAGTGTAGCTGATTCTTGAGGTCAGAAATGGGGATGATTCTTGGGGCCCCCAGTGGAGCTGATTCTTGAACCCAAGAGTGGAGTTGATTCTTAGGGGCCAACAGTGGAGTTGATTCCTGGAACCCACCAGGGGAGTTGATTCTTAAAGCCCACCATGGAGTTTATTTATTGTATAGGTCAATAGGATTGAGATGATCTTGGAGGCCGCGTGTGGAAATGATTTTTGGAGCGTCCACCAGTGGAGTATGATTCCTGGGGCCCACCCAGTAGGAGTTGATTCTTGCGTGTCCACCATTTGGAGTTTATTATTGGGGCTACAGTGCGAGGGTCATCTTGGACCACCAGTGGGAATTGATTCCTGTGGGCCACCAAGTGGACGTTGATTTTTGGGGGGGTCCACCTAGTGGAAGTTGATTCCTTGGATTGTCAACAGTGGACGTTGATTCTTGAGGCCACCAGTGGAGTGATTTCTTGAAGGCCACAAGTGGAGATGATTCTTTGAGGCCACAAGTGGAGATGATTCTTGAGGCCCACACGTGGAGATGATTTCTTGGGGCCCACCAGTGAGATGATTCTTGGGGGCGCCACCTGTGGAGATGATTCTTAGAGGGCACCACAGTGGAGATGATTCTTGGGGTTCCACCAGTGGAGCCTGATTTTGGGGCCACAAGTGGAAGTGATTCCTTGGGGTCCACAGTGGAGCTGATTCTGGGGGTCACCAGTGGAGTTGATTCTTAAGCCACACAGTGGAGCCCGATTCTTGGGGGCTACCAGTATAGTTAATTTTTGGAGCCACCGTGGAGTGGAGCTGATTCTTGAGGCCACAAGTGGAGATGGTTCCTGAGGCCTCCAGTATAGCTGATTCTTGAGGCCAGAAGTGGAGATGATTCTTGGGGCCCCCAGTGGAGCTGATTCTTGACCAGAAGTGCGAGTTGATTTTGGGGTTTGGTTGGGTCCACCAGTTGAGTTGATTCCTGGAACCCACCAGGGGAGTTGATTCTTAAAGCCCATCATGGAGTTGATTCTTGTAGTCTATCAGTGGAGATGATTCTTGAGGCCACCAGTGGAAATGATTTTTGAGGTCCACCAGCGGGGTTGATTCTTGGGGCCCACCAGTAGAGATGATTCTTGCATCCCACCATTGGTTTAGAATTGGGGTCCTACAGTGGAGGTATTCTTGGCCACACCGAGACCAGGGGAATAGACATTCCTGGGCCACCAGTGGAGTTGATTTTTGGGGGTCCACCAGTGGAGTTGATTCTTGAGGCCACCAGTGGAGTTGATTCTTGAGGCCCACCACAGCAATTGAATTTTGGGACCCACCAGTAGAGATGATCTAGGTAACCCAACCAGTAGAGATGATTCTGGGTTTCCCCTGCTCCCCTGTGGGCCAGTCTGAGCCTGTGTCTATGCGGGCCAGCTTCCATAACAGCACCCATAGCTGCTCGTCACACAGAAGGTAGGAACAACGCCCATTTTGTGCATACATAGAGTCTTGTCCACAAAAGGGTCCCATGACCGTACCTGTTCTGATCACCTCCAGCTACTGGACTTCCGATAATAGTCTCCCCTGACTATCTGATAGCAGCCATGGTGCACGAGGCTAGAATTGCCCGCTCCGCCATGTGACCATATACACATCCCCAATCACCACACGATACGGCGTCTTCTCCAATAAACTCATCACTCTAGGGTCCTACAGGTCCTACAGGTCCTGAGGACTCTGCCATATGGGGGTCTCGCACCGTTCCTTCACCTGCTGTGAGTCACCCGTCCTGTGGTTCCCATAATGCCAAGGTCACAATACGAAATTCAGGAACATAGGATCAGGCCAAGAGCTGCAGTTTTTTGGAGGCTCCACCTCTTGGGGGCAATCACTGCTCACATTACCAAAAGGAATCCCAAAGTATTAACCCTGTTACTGACTTTTATAGAGAGTTATCCCCTTCCCTATACAAGCCCCAAACCAAGAGTTGTTTATGAAGGATTAATGTATTTAGGCTTAGATACACTAGCTCCACAGACAGTATCATGCATGAGAGGCTTAGATACACTGGTTCTGCAGTCAGTATCACACAGGAAAGGCTTAGATACACTGGTTCTGCAGTCAGTATGTCAGTATGATAAAGGAGAGACTTAAATACACTAGTTCTGCAGTCAGTAAGATACAGGAGAGGCTTAGATACACTGGTTCTGCAGTCAGTATGATAAAGGAGAGACTTAAATACACTAGTTCTGCAGTCAGTATGATAAAGGAGAGACTTAAATACACTAGTTCTGCAGTCAGTAAGATACAGGAGAGGCTTAGATACACTGGTTCTGCAGTCAGTATGATACAGGAGAGGTTTAGATACACTGGTTCTACAGTCAGTATGATACAGGAGAGCAGGGCCGCCATAAAGGCATTACAGGGGGTACTGCCGTACGGGGCCCGGTGAACGAAAGGGGCCAGCTGCAAGTCGGGTGTGTTTTGGTGATAATGGGAGGCCCCAGATGCTTCAGCTGTATGGGGCCCTGAAATTTCTGATGGCGGTCCTGCAGGAGAGGCTTAGATACACTGGTTCTACAATCAGGTATGATAAAGGAGAGACTTAAATACACTGTTTTGGCAGGTCAGTTATCTCACATATGAAGAGGCTTAGATACAGCAGCTCAAGTATTTTTCTCACATAAAGGTTAGGGATACAGTGGCCCCCAGTGGACAATACCACATTTGATGGGTTTTGATAAAGCCCAGACTCCCCACAGGGTTATCAACCACAGGCTTAATACACCATTACAGAATGGATGAGGGAGTTCCCAGTATAGAGGAGAGCTGTATTCAGCCGTACTCAGAACTCCCATAGAACACAATGGAGAGTCAAGTGCAAGTCTGACCGGGTCTCCATTCTGAGACGACACCCTCGGGGGCCTGTTCCTAAAATAGGTGAAACTTCATAGGAGATGGGTGAGCCGGCATTTCAACACTTTAAAGGCAAATCTAATCGATATGCCATTAAACTCTATGGTGGGAGCACCCCTTTAAGAAAGAGAGTCCTTCTATCCAGACTCTCGGAGAGTCCAGTGCACGTTCATGGGAAGCCAATCACACACAGATTTTCATATCTGCACATCAAAGTGATGAAGGCGAATGAGGGCCAGCGACCACACAAGGTAAAAGGGGCTCCCCTGGGCCGCAGCTTCCGCATTGTGATTAATACAAATCTTACAAGGTTCTTCTGAAGAGTCATTAACGGGTTCAGTCTAAAGGCAGCGAGGTCCTTTCATGTCTCGGCGCCCTGTGATGCTCTCTCCCACGACCGCTCTTATTCTTCTTGGCAACAAAAACTTTATGGCAATGAAGTATAGAAGGAGGCGAGGCGGCGTCAAACCACACCAGGGATGGCAACGAGGGAGTCTGACCTCCAAGTGTCCATCATTGTAGGGACAGTCCCATTTGTTTTAATCAAATCCCCACCCCCCCCCACCCCCCCCCCCAGAGTCCCTCTTTACTCTTACACAGTCTCTCTTTTGTCTGACAGTAGGAAGTTTATGATCATCTTTCTGGTTCCTAATTTAAATACTATGTAAGAATTTGTTTCAATTTGGACCATAAAAATGTTTAGATTCAGATGATTTAGTAATAATTTTAAAATATTATACACAAATATACTGAATGTACATCTTGTGTGTAATATATCTTCTCTATCCCTGTTGAGCTAGAAGTGGTTGAAAACATTTTTTGGTGTGGGATGTCGGGATGACCCTTACCCTATCTCAAAATCTAGCCCTAATTCTCAACTATAGCAGCCCACTATGGGTCATGGAGGATCAGGAGGTCCTCTAGGTGCACAGATACATCTGTGGCTTTCTGATGTCTACACTACTACCTGGGTTCCTATGATTGGGGTGTTATACTATACAATTATTGCTACTTATGTTGCGTTCTGTTTTCTATCTTAGCTGTTGGGAGGGGCCCGCCAACTCATTTTGCAATGGGGGAAACCATGAAGTCTACTTGCACCCTGACCCCTAACCATAAATTGGAACTCTAGGGTTTTATCTCACTGGTTTTGGCCTTACTGGTTTTACTCGTTTCCTGGCACCTCTGGTCCCACAGTGCTGTCGCTCTGACCTATCATTTCATTTATGTAGGCCACATAGACAAAACCATTAAAGGTCCAAAATGATGGGCACCACAACGACAAGAGGCACAAGAGAACTGTACAATTATCCATGCACAACCATAAGAAAATCTCTACCCCCAAATTAGGGTTACAGTCCAAATTTTGGTGAATTTATCAGCAAAAAACAATTTGTGCCAACCCCAATCGAAGCACTGAAACTGGGGCGGAAGCACAAAATTAAAAAAATATATATATTTCGGTCAATGAACCATAATTGTCCCTCTTTGACCCTCCAAAATGTTGGTAGGTAAGGACATTACTCTCACGTGAAGGACACTGGGGTTCCCAAAGTCTCTTGGGAAACAAGAATCCTTCAATCTACCCTCAGGTAATAGACTAATGATCCGAAACGCAATAACATCTACAAGATAGTAGGGCGTGAATTCATTTTATTGCTAAAATTTATCATGAAAGGAAAAGTGAGAAGCCTTCAAGGATTTCTCATTGTTAATGGGAATTGCTTATGTGATGATACCTACGGGAGGATTGTGGGAGGTTCAGAAAGTTAATGCCTGCCAGGGGAACAGTTGTTAATGGATGGCAATTTGCTGAGGCCGGATAACGTGCATCTTGTCACGTTAGATGTAAGAAGACACGCGAATATATGGCGATAAACCAATATTTTCAGGTCTTCATAAACCCCGTGTAAAAGAAAAAGCCTAAAGAGGGACATAGTCCAGGGTCAGGGACCAAAAAGCTTCCACACACTGTATGTGGGTGATGATCTCTGTTACAGGGCGGTTATGGATCTGGAGTGCCATAGGGGGTTAAATGACACAGTTCTCAAGCATCATCTCCAATGTACTGTGGAGTCGTAACACTCGAAGAAGTTGGCATTTTAGGCTGTTGTGCTTCTCCAGGGCTCTGTATTCTAGGTGGTTGGACCCTCAAGGAGCTAGGCTTCAACGTGGTGGAAATTCACAGGAATTGTACTTCTCAGGGTTTGACTTCAGGAGGTGTGTTTCCTCCCCCCCCCCCCCCAGGTTTTTGACTCAAGGAGGTGTGTTTCTCTGGGTTGGACCTTAGGTGCGTATGTTTCTAGGGCTGGACCCTCAAGGAAGGTAGGCTTTCAAGGAGTTGGACTTCTCAGGGTTTGGACTTCAGGAGTTGTGTTCTCAGGGTGGTTGGTCCTCTAGGAGCTGTACTTTTCAGGGTTGGATTTCAAGTAGTTGGACTTCTCAGGGTTGGACTTCTTAGGAATTCATTTCTGGGTTGGATTCTCCAGGGTTGGGACTTCTCAGGGTTGGAGACTTCTCAGGGTTGGATTTCTAGGAATTATACTTTTAGGGGTTTAGACTTCAAGGGAGTTTTAAACTATCTGGAGTTGTGAACTTCTCAGGGTTGGATTTCTAGGAATTACACTTCTCAGGGTTGGACTCAAGGTTGTATTTCCCTTGAATTGTACTTTATCAGGGATGGACTTCTAGGAAGTTGCAGTTTCTCATGGATTAGACTTCCAAAAGTCATGACTCCTCTACAGATTGTGGATCCATCAAAGATCCCATCTAGGTCTGCAATTCATATAAAGATCTTTCACCAATTCTTCATTACTCAGCCAACAAATTGATCTGTACCATCATGTACATGGCCATTCTCCACCTCAAGTTCTTGTACTCCATCATGCCACCATCACAGTACGGCATCAAAGATCCATCTAGGTCTGGTCTGCATTAAGGTCCCATCCACAGACCTGGCCTCTTGTAAGGACTCTTACCAAAGGTTCTAACTTTTCCTGGACTGGCTCCATTCATCACCAAAGATACACAACAAGTCTCCCCTGGATGGTCTTATTC
The DNA here is from genome assembly GCA_025379985.1 of Phyllomedusa bahiana. NCBI lineage: Eukaryota > Metazoa > Chordata > Amphibia > Anura > Hylidae > Phyllomedusa > Phyllomedusa bahiana. The sequence continues at coordinate 14,209 of JAODAL010068743.1, forward strand.
TGAGGTGAATCTTAGGAATGTTCTCCAGCGGTAATGTTATATTATATTATTGTCCGGGTTTATAGAAGACATGGCCCCCTTCCACCACATTTCCTTGGGTTCTCTCTGGTTTTGCAGCTTTGTTTTATTAAATTAAATAGAACGAAGTGTAATACGCAGAAAACCCTGAAGACATACAGCCGGGTTCTGAACATGCACCATTTTTTTCTGGCCCTGGACGACACCTTTAAGCTCTCAACTTGGGCGTAGAATTTTAGACAATCGGGGTCAGAGCAAAGGATATTCAGCCCGGGCCCCAAAAACCATCGACAGGGTAAGTGGTTTACTGTCAGCGTGTACCATGGGCGTGGTTATTATATCGGAAGGTATAACTCTGCTGGTGATGATTGGCTGAGTAATCTCATCCTGCACAAACTCCTGAATCACGGGACTTTTAAACCAGAAAAAGTCCAGTCCCTCCACGCCCAACATTATAACGGGGAGCGCAGTGACAGCTAGGATGGACCTATTTACTGTAAAAGAGGAGGAGGAGGGTAAAGAAACACAGCCAGAGCTCCTAAAAAAAATTGCCCCGAGGAGACAGGGGGGATCCAAGGGGTGACACCAAAATACCAACCTATTATGTAATTATCCCAATTATCTATTATCCATCCCCTATTATCCCCCATCTCTATCTATCCCATATTTATTTCTCTATATCTATCCATCGTCTCAATTATCTATCTATCCTCTTCATATTAAACTATCTGTTATATTATCTATCCTCATATCTATCTATTTATTTTCTATTTTTTCTAAAAACCCTTTCTATCTCTCTACCTATCTCAATCTATCTATCTATTCATATCTATCTATCTCAAACTATTATTACATTTCTACTCATATCTATTATCTCATATCTACTATCTATTCATATCTATCTATTATCTCATATCTATCTATTATCTCATATCTTCAAATTTTCTCAATCTATTATCTCATATCTATTTTCTATCTTCTATTTCATATCTATCTATTTTGTCTCTCTCTCCTATTATCTATTACTATCTATCTATCCCCCCCCCAATCTATCTATCTATCTATCTTCTATCTATCTATCTAATTATCTATCTATCTTATCTTTATTATTTATCTGTCAGATTTAAAGTGGTTTTGCTGCCATATAGGCTTAGGCTAAAAAGAGCCCAAACATTGTCAGCTTGTGACTATGTTTGGCACTTTTCAGCCATATTTGAAAGCATTTAATGGTATATAGTGCAGAATATAGCAATTCTGTCCCTTTATGTGTGCATAAGGCCAATTTTAATCTATAGCTGCACTGTGGCTGTGCCCTGGTATAGGTCTGATTACTTTTTAGCAGGTGCTCAGGCTCATCCAATTCATTTAAATGATTGTATTTATAGGTCAAGTTTTATACAGTTGAAACCAGAAGTTTTCATACATTATATAAAAAAGACACTTATGCATGTTTCTCTGGCATGAAACCTACCAATGCAGGAGATTTACCAACTCTTCAGGAAGATCGGGAGGATCCTCCTTTTCGGGGAGTCTCCCTGATTTAGGGAGAATTGGTAAGTATACCATTACCCCTCCTGCACTGACAAGGGGGCATTGTGCATGCTGATCCCAGGCTTGTGTGCAGCCGCTCTAGAGTGCAGTGATGACATGCTTTACACCACTCCAGCTGACACCTGGCATTGTGCATGCTGACTCTAGGCTTGTATGCAGCTGCTCCGGAGTCCAGTGATGATGTGCTTTACACCACTGCAGCCACCATCTGGCATTGTCATACATGCCAACTCTCCCGTTTTTGGTGGGGGGGTCCTGCTAATGGGGGGTCCCCACCGCCCTCCCGGCAGAGTTGGCTTTCCTCCCGCCGCCAGCAGGCAGCGGGGGGACCGCGGCGCAAGAGTAGCGCTGGTGTGCTACTCGGGCGCCACCGGGCCGCTTCTACAGGCGGGTGAAGCAGCAGCTCACCCGCCCAGCGAGTTTCACTGACTTGTGCGGCCGCAGTCGCACAGTCAGTCAGCTGTGCAGGGAGGAGGCAGAAGGGATCATTCCCCTCCACCCTTCTCCCCCTGTATGTACGGCGCCGATGCGCGCTGTACATACAGGTCAGTGTCGCAGGGGAAGTGACGCGCGGCTGCACTCACTCCCCCTGCGACGCTGAGACTACTCAGTCGGCCGGAAGGTGTCCGGAGCCTGGTGAGGTAGGTGGCTTTTATTATTTTATTTTTATTAGTTATAGGGGGCATCACCTGGCTAACAAAGGGGGCATCTAACGGGCTACAATGGGGGGGGGCACTACCTGGCAACAGAGGGGGCACTACCTGGCTACTGGGGGGATACCTAGCCAAAAAGAGGGGGGGACTACTTAATTTCAAAAGGGGGCACTACCTGGAAAAGAGGGGGCACTCCCGGCTACAATGGGGGGGCATACTGGTACAAAAAGGGGGGGGACTACCTGG